>PVJA010008828.1:0-62784 GCA_004027025.1 Myocastor coypus | reverse complement strand
TTAGACAAGAAAGAGAAATAAAAGGAATAAGAATAGGTAAAGAAGAAGTAAAACTTTCACTATTTGCAGATGACACGATAATCTACTTAGAAGACCCAAAGAACTCCACCAAAAAGCTACTGGAATTAATACACAAATTCAGTAACATAGCAGGTTACAAAGTCAACACACAAAAGTCAGTGGCATTCCTCTACACAGATAACAAAAAGCTGGTTCTTTGAAAGATTAAATAAAATTGATATGTCCCTATCTAACCTCATCAGAAAGAAAAAAGAAAAGACTCAAATTCAAGCAATAAGGAATGAAAAGGGTGAAATTACACAGACCTATTGGAAATTCAGAAGATTATTAATAGCTACTTTGAGAATCTTTACTCGCACTGAACTGAACACACAGATGAAATGGACAGATTCCTAGAAAGGTACACTTTACCAATACTGAATCAAGAAGATATAAGAACCTCAATAATCCCAAAACAGCCAATGAAATATAAAATGTAATTTAAAAACAAAAAGTACCAATAAAGAAAAGTCCACATCCTGGTGAATTCACCACTGAATTCTACAAGAAATGTACAAAAGATGTGATCACAATATTCCTCAGACTTTTCAATGAAATTTAAAGGAAACAATTCTCCCAAAATCATTCTGGAAGCAAGTATTATACTGACACCAAAACCAAGGAAAGATACAACTAAAAAAGAGAACTACAGGACAATCTCTCTCATGAACATAGATGCAAAAATCCTCAATAAAATCCTAGCAAAGACAATATAGCAAGTCATTAAGAAGATTATACATCATTCCAGGTAGGATTCATCCTAGGAATGCAAGGATGGTTCAATATATGCAATTATATAAATGTAATATACTATATGTTAATAGAGCTAAATCAAAAGCCACATGATGATCTCAGTTGATACAGAGAAGGCTTTTGACAAACAGAAACACTCGTACATTTTGAAACTACTACAGAAAAAAGGAATAGATAATCTCTACTTCAATTTGATTAAAACCATCTTAGACAATCCAACAGCTAACATAATTTTTTGTGTGTGGGACAGGGCTTCAAACTCACAACCTTGCACTTGCCAGGCAGGCACTTGTGCCACGGAGATATTCCCAGCCCCTAATATCATTCTAAATGGGGAATAACTCAAGTCTTTTGCTCTCAGATCTGGCATAAGACAAGAATGTCTTCTATCACTACTCCTATTCAATATCATTCTGGAATAATTAGCTAGAGCCATTAGAAAAGAGAGAAATATAAGGAATAAGAATAGCTATGTAAAAAGTAAAAATATCATTATTTACAGATGACATAGTACTCTGCTTGGTACACCCAAAAACCTCCACCAAGAAGCTGCTAGAATTAACAGGCAAATTCAGTAGCATAGCAGGATAAAAAGTCAACACGCAAAAGTCAATACTATTCCTCTACACAGATAATAAAAACTCACTGAGAAAGAAATTACAGAAACAATGCCTTTTACAATAGCAACAAGGAAAATGAAATACTTAGGGATTAATCTAACTAAAGAAGTAAAGAAGTTTTCATTCAATGAAAACTACAATATTCTGAAAAAAAGACATCATAGAGGATTTCATCAAATGGAAAAAACATTCCTTGTCCTGAATAGGAAGAACTAACATTGTGAAGATGGCTATACTACCTAAATTGTTATATAGATTTAATGAAATCCCTATCAAAATACCACCAACATACTTCACAGACCTGGATAAATCATTCCTAAAATTTATTTGGAACCAAAAATGACCCAGAATTGCAAAGACAATCCTGGACAGCAAAGCTAAGGCAGAAGACATTACAATTCCTAACATGAAATTATACTACAAACCTATAGTTATAAAATCAGCATAGTATTGGCAAGAAAATAGACCTGAAGATCAATGGAATAGAGTAGAAGATGCGGAAGCAAATACAAACACACTCAGCCATCTTATCTTTGACATAAGAGCCAAACATGTTTACTGGAAGAAAGATAGCCTCTTTAACAAATGGCGCTGGATCTCCCCATGCCAAAACCTAAAACTTGCCCCAGACTTAACACCATGAACTAAACTAAAGTCAAAATGATTAAAGATCTAAATATTAAAAGAGAAACATTAAATCTCTTGGAAGAAAAAGTGGGGGAAAATATTGAAGACATCAGGGTAGGCAAAGAGTTCATAGACAAAAATGAAAATGCACGTGTAACACTTGAAAGAATCAACGCATGAAAGATGACGTCTTATTGCTGAGAAGTTTTTGCACATCAAAAAAAAATTAACAACAGAGTAAAGAAAAACTCACAAATTTCGTGAAAAAAAATCTTACATAATAATTATTCAGACAAAAGTCTTCTATCTAGAATCTTTAAAGAGCTAAAAAACATTAGGGTCCCCAAATTCAAAGACCCAATCCAGAAATGGGCATCCAAGATGAACACACATTTTTCAGAGCAAGAAAGACTGGAAGCTTATAAATACATAAAGAAATGCTCCACAACACTAGCCATCCATGAAATGCAAATTAAAACAACACTTAGATACCATCTCACCCCAGAAAGATCGGCTATCAAAAAGAAATCAACCAACAGCAAATGTTGGAGGGGCTGTGAGGAAGAAGAAACAGTTCTCCACTGTTGGTCAGAATGCAGTCTGATGTAACCATTATGGAAACCAGTATGGAAAGTCCTTAAAATATTGGGACTTGAAATCATATTCAATCCAGCTATCCCTCTGCTGAAATTTTTCCCAAAGGAACTCAAAAACATCATATCATAGTGATGTTTGTCAACCTATGTTTATAGCAGCACAATTTCTGATAGCCAAATCATGGAAACAACCAAAATGTCCATCATCTGAAGAATGGTTGAAAAAGTTGTAGTGTTTTTATATAATGCAATATCACTCACCTATAAAGAATGATAAACTCTAAGCTTTCACATATAAGGGCACATATCTTGAATATATACTCATAAGTGAAATAAGCCAAATGTATGTGTGCAAACATCATATGGTCTGTCTAGCATAAGAACCAAAAGGAAGAAATAAAAATGGAAAGGCACAACACAGCTGAATGGAAGTCAAGAACTTAAAGATTAAGCACTGAAGAGACAGCAAACAGAAAAGTTAGGAAACTTGTTAGGGGCAAAACCATGCACTTATATACACAGGATGAATTAGACAATGGTCCTAAGAATCTCCAGCAGGTCTTTGACACTGAGGATAGCAATGTATGATACTAACACTATGCTTGCAATGTCTGTCATTCTGGTCTTTTAGATATATGCTGCTTCTAATGTCATTTCAGTTGTTTCTATACTCTCAAATAAATGTTTGTATTTTAGAAAATGAAAAAAAAATGGTAATAAAAGAGAATAAGAGACAAGGAAAAATACTATGATTGACCTGCTACAATTTTGTATATGGTTAGATATCTAAATCTCTGTGCAAAAATGTGTAACTGTTTTTTTATCACATTGAGTAGGGATTTATTACAATATCATATCAATGGTTGATGGAAAATACCAGTTCTACATTAAGTCTAAGGCATGTGATATTCAGAAAGCAATGATGTTAAGCTCAAGTATTTATGTTACAGAGTAATAGTATCAATAAGTTTCTCTCCTGGAGGATTAAGAACTTAACCTTTCAGACCACAAAATTAGGCAAAAAGAAGGGCTATACGAATAGCCAATATTTTGGCCCTCGCCCTTCAAAATTGGTGAGGACTCAGGACATAAGAGAACCCATTCTGTAACATTCTATAATTCAGTGATGTCCCAAGTTTTCTTTTCAAGGAGATTATGGGACCACACATGAAAGGGATCAATGATGTATAGTATGCCTAAGGAGAGTCACCTAGAGAGAAAACATACTCTCAGGCTTTCACAGAGAGCAAACTGGTCTAGCAATGGCCATGACTCATCAAGATAGCTGACATGGACAAAAGTTTTACAAAATGTTGTACATGGTTTCAAGGTAAATCCTGAGGAGATTTCACTGACCTTGTCAGATACAAAAGTTACCTGTATTGTTATATAGGTCTTGCTTTAACTTGGACTTAACCACCCCGCCAAAATATTTAACCATGAGGCATAAAAAGTAAAGCCAGATTAGTATGCTGAGCTGTAAAAGGCTCACATCAACAGCTTCTGACATTGCCAGTTCTGCTGATAACCCCCTACTATTATGGAATATTAGACTATGCATGCAACTACTTTCTCTTTGCTTAATGAGAAGAAACATTTGTACCAATGGTGTTTAGAAAACTTACCATGTCTGCATCCTGTACTGAAACAACTACTATGAAGAAAACAATGTGCATTATATTAATTATTGTGGCTGCTGTACTAACATGTTTTGAAATTGTCTCTTTGTTATTTCTTCCTAAAAGTAATATAAATAAATAAAATACAAAAAAGAGACAAGAAAAAAATGCCATAAGAGTGTACCACTCCAATTATGTAAATGGTAAAATTCCTAAATTTCTGTGTAAAGATGTGTAATTTTGTTTTTTACATTCTATTGGGATATCTCTCTCTCTCTCTCTCTCTCTCTCTCTCTCTCTCTCTCTCTCTCTCTCTCTCTCTCTTTCTCTGTCTCTCTCTCTCTCTCTTTCAGCACTGGAGATTAAACTTAGGCATTTGATATTCAGAAAGATAGTGCTATTAAAAGTCAAGTGCCTATGTTATCGGGAATAATATTATTAAGCTTCTCTTCTGGAGGGTTAAAAACTTAAGTTTGCTGACCAAAAAGTAAAGAAAAAGAAGGGTTACAAAGATAGCCAAAAAAAAAAAAAAAGATAGCCAATATTTTGGCCCTAGCCCTTCAAAGTCAGTGAGGAAACAGAACATAAGAGAACCAGTACTGTTATAGCCTATAACTTAGTGGTGTCCCCAATTTTCTGTTCAAGGAGATTATGGGGCCACACATGAAGGTGATGGACAATGTATAATATGTCTAAGGAGAGTCACCTAGAGAGAAAACATTCTCTCAGGCTTTCACAGAAAGCAAATTGGTCAAATAACGGTCATGAATCATCCAGACAGCTGACACTGACAAAAGATCTACAAAATGCTGTGCATGATTTCAGGGTAAATCCTGAGGGGATCTGACTGATCTTATCAGATACAAAAATTACATGTCTTGTTATATAGGTCTTAACCATTCAGCAGAAAAGTCTAACCATGAGGCATACAAAGTAAATCCAGATTAATATGCTGATCTGTAAAATGTAAAAGGCTCAAGTCAACAGCCTGTGATATTGCCAGCTGTGCTGATAACCCACTACTTTTATGGACTATTGAACTATACATACAGCTACTTTCTCTTTGCTCAGTGAGAAAAAGATTTGTACTAACAGTGTTTAGAAAAGATATCATGTCTGCATCTTGTGCTCTGAACAACTACAATGAAGACAACCATACGCAATATATTAATTATTGTCACTATTCTACTAACTTGTTGTGAAACTGTCTCACTGCTATTTCTTTTCATTAAAATTAACAAAAAGATTAATAAAGTAAGGGTCCCCGCAGGATGGCTCAGTGGTCTAAAGTGCCTGCTTAGGAAACCTTAGGTGGCTGCAGGGACTGCAGTTCAATCCCTGGCACCACATGCTGCGTCAGCCCTACCCTCAGGGCAGGCTGAGCCGGCCATAAAAATAAATAAACAAACAAACAAACAAAAGTTCTGAAACAAGAAAAAAAAGGCTTATATCAATTCTTACAATTGAGAAAATTTTTTAAAGTTGAAAATAAAAAAAGATTAATAAAGTAAGAAAAAAACTTATCATAGCAACCATGAAAATTAGCAGCAGATAAGAATGAACTAGCTGCCACCCAAAGACAAAGTCCATAGGCCCTGGACCTTCTCTGCAATCAAGGTAACTTCCTCCTGAAGTGGCCTAGGCTCTGTTGATTCTTACAGCAGTGAGGAATAATAGCATGGAAGCCCAACTTGCAACTTGAACAGTTATTTCCAATGAGTTAACAACCACCCCTTCTTCCCTATCTGAGCTCAACATGACCAGAAAATACAACCTAAATGAAAGAAGATGAGAAATATCTCCAAAATTCACGATACCTGGAGAATAAGAAGAAAAGGGAATCTACTCACTCTTTTAGAGAAAATACAGCCTCATCAGTAGAGCTACCTTGTACAATAAGAAAGGAATGGGAAGATTACTCAACACAGACATTATGGAAATTTTTAGAAAAGAAGAGAGACATATTTTTGAAACCTCACACATGGAACAAGGCAAACAGACCAGGGGATGGATACATAAGCATTTGATGGAATCTGCTCTCTGCGCAGCATGGTGTGAAGAAGCAGACATAGCTTCAAAACATCTAGAACATCTGTAGTTGTGGCTTCTGGTTGTCCTTGACCAACAGTAAGCAAGGACAGAAGCTTTCTGTTGCCCCTTCTTCTGCAATGTCCTAGCTCAGCCATGGACATGACTATGGTTCCTAGCAGAAAGAGCTTCTCTGCTGTTGGAGTTTTCAGCAGGTTGTAGTAACACACTTTCCCTTGCACACTCATGTGTGAAGCCCTCCCGAGGCTGCTGGCCCATGTGCACTTTGTACAATGTGGCACACACTCTTTACCTAAGACTTCCAATACATGTGCTGTTACCTGCTAAAAACTGGCCGCCACATATGTCTTTTTTTAGTTTGTGTTAACCTAAGTAATTTTAGATACTCTGTGTTTCACTTTTTTCTACCTGTTGTCTGTTTCTAGCTTTGCCTACAATCTTGAATTTCTAACTGGCAAGCAAAATGATATGTACTTTTGATAGCATATTTTGAAGCATGTAGTATGAAACAGCTAAGCTGAGGTTAATAATATATGTATTACATAATTATTATTTTGATAAGAAAATAAAATTTGCTTTTTTTCAATTTGCAATACTGTGATGCAATGCTATGAAAATAGTTTCAGCATTGTAAAATGAACGTTGGAATTTATCCTCCCAACCTACCCTTTCACCAACTTCTGCATGATGCCCCTGCCCACCTCCTGATCACCGTGAACCTACACAGCTACTGCCCAGAAAAATTCAGGACCCTCATCTGTAGTGCTCTTTGATACTCTCACATTATTAATGTTTATACTGAATAAATGTGGCCTAACTTATTATTGAAAACTAAAATAAGATCATTTTAATATTTCTTTAGTATTTGTTCTTCCCTTTGTTTTTATAGAATTCTTGGCACTAAAAGTTATGTGCCAACTAGAGGACATGACATATAATTGATAGGGCATAAAATAGCTTTTAAAATGTATAGCTACTTATGAGTATCCTATTGAAATCAGTAGTTCCATTACTCAAACTACTAATGGGAAAATCATAACTTTTTCATTTTATAGCCACCAAATTGGACTCATATTTTTTATTTCATCAAAACAAAGAACTATTTAAGAAATGAGTAATTAACATACACAGAGGAACCAAAAAGCTGAAGGCTACTGAATTAAGTATCACGCAGTTAGTAAAACTTTTCTACCAGTGGGTAAGTTTTAATATGTATTTAAAATGGTGTGTTCTCCTCAGGGGGGATATTGTATGCCAGCTGATGAATGTTTTCTTGTCTAAGGCTGTAACTATCAACATCCCTATTTTACAGTTGCAAATTGTCTTTGAAAAACTTTTTTCCATGTACTCCATCTTGAAGTGGATATATTAGGACTTTTCAAGGTATCAATTAGCAAGCTTTAAATTCATGAAACTAACACAGTCTAACTCATGAGCAGCACTCATTGCCTCTATTTCAATACTTGTGATTATATATAGAAACTTGACCATTTTATATTATAATTTAGATAGTTTTCTCCAAAGAATTTAAAAGAAAGAGATTTGTTATTGTTGTTGTTGTTATTGTTGCTGTTGTTATTAAAGACTCCATAAGTTCAACACAGTAAAAGATGTAAAAGAAGAAGAGTTTTAGGCTTTGAGATGCATAAAAATAGAATCTTCAATAAAAGAAAAATTTAACAAATTGTGGTGAAGACTGTCCATTAATAAAAAACAAATATGGGCACAAATAACTGCTATTCCTCATTTTTTCTGCATGGATGAAGGGCATTTGGGGAACTCTCTCAATCAAAACTGACTCCACAGCATCACTGGTGGTAGAGATGGTGGTGCTGGTGCTGGTGCTGGTGCTGGTGCTGGTGGCGGCCGTCCTGGAACGGGGACTCAGGGCCTTGTACCTGCTTATCAGGTGCTGTATCACTGCTACATCTGCAGATTCCATGGCAGCTTGTTTAGATTTTGAATTCTCCTTGTGTAGGATAATTCTGAGCAATAAGTGTTTTTAAACTGAATGTACATAACTCCATTCACTTAGAATGGCTTCACATCACTGTTGTAAATAGTCAGTAATGGAATCAAAACACTACAGGCATTCAACATGAATTTAATGTGACAATGGACAATTATTTAATCTTCATGGTCAAGATAACTTAAGTGTGGAGGGAAATCCCTTTACTTTTGTGGCAATTAAGTGTCAAAAATGAGGGGATGGGGACATAGCTCAGCAGAATAAGCACTTGCCTGGCAAGCTCAAGGGCTTGAGTTTAATTCCTGGTTCCACAAAAAAAAAAAAAAAGTGCCAAAATTGAAGTGATGACCACCTCAGTGCTTGGGACATAGTAGTCTCGCCCACAAGTGTTTCTTCTATTTGATAACAACCCTATCACTTTCTAATATTTTTGGTCAGATTTGCGATAGACAAACTGACTCAGATCACATATGACTTCTTCCATCTTTTCTGAAGAGACTGTCAATATCAGTGTTTCCACCTTGGTTCCTTGTTGGCACTGCTGTTGACCTTGTTGACTCACACTCCAGAAAGCCATGTCTTCAAGATCTCCATTGATGAGTGACTTGATTGTGACACGACATTGTTTGAACCATCTGTCTCTGTTGTATGTATAGCTTGTGGACTCTTAAAATTACAAAGTATTACATTAGAGCAAAAGAATATCATGGCTTACAGCTTGAAAGTGAAAGCCCACAGAGTTTAATTACCTGAAGTTACACAGGTCATGGCCGACTAGAAACCAGATCTCCATGTTCTCTATATCTTATGCTTGAGCTGCATAGTTTCAAATTAGTTGCAGAAAATAAAATGGCAAATCAGTACAGTCAGTATTTCTGACATACTCGACATATAGGTAAGGCTTCTAAAATTTGTAAGTTGATGTGACTTCCAATGTTACATTTTTTTAAAAATATGAGGGAAAAGTGTATTGATAGTATAATTAATATATGACTATATTTTGAGCTCATAAGAGACTATCCCATTGAGTGATGACACAACAGTATAATTGTCAAAGAAAATAGTGAATGAAGATATACAAATTCATCACTCTGTACATGCATGATATTGGAAAACAAGCTTTACAAAACTCGCTTCTCAGCGGTCCCATTCCCTGAATTACTAGAATGATCACACCAGAAACTCTCTGCATTCACCAATGCTCATGTCCATATGCAATACTGAAACACTTGAAAGTAATTATCTGCAACAGATTAAGCA
This sequence comes from Myocastor coypus, assembly GCA_004027025.1. Taxonomy (NCBI): domain Eukaryota; kingdom Metazoa; phylum Chordata; class Mammalia; order Rodentia; family Myocastoridae; genus Myocastor; species Myocastor coypus. The sequence continues at coordinate 53,231 of PVJA010008828.1, read as the reverse complement.
CCACTTGGGAAAAGGGTCCTGATTTTATCACTGATTATTGCTGAACTAATAAACAGGGGCTGTCAATGAGTTTACTTCACGACTCCCTTTTAGCTTTCCTTGAAAACAAGGGACAAACCTGTGCTACTCTGAACCCTAATCGTGTAACTTGGCTCTCCTCAGCACAGCCAACCTGGCTCCCCAGGACCCACTTTCTTCCAAGAAAATCAGTGACCTCACAGGAGAATGTGAGCAGACACAGGGTTGCTGTCTCGCAGCTCCTCGCAGTACTGCCATTATCCCTGAAGCAAGTAAACTTACATTGACTGCTGTTTTAATTTCACCAGTACATATTTGTGACTAGGGACTTGGTGTAAGAACTATAACAAAAAGAAGAATTGAGAGCCAATGCCTGTGTCCAGAATAACAAGAGCATCCAGAAAAAACAAACCCCAAGAATTCAGATGAGTCAACTCTGTGAACTTTGTAGCATCCATCACCAACAAGTAAAATTTCTGTCCTGTCAGTGTAAGGTGACAAACTGCCTTTGCGCTGAAAGAACTCTTTTAATCTCAAATTGCTTTATTATGCCTTATATGTATTTACACAGAAAACTGTCTTAACTGTTATTTTGTTTTATTTATTGATTTTGGAAAACCTTAATTAGCAGGGTGAAAAGGCATCAATTGGAGGAAACCCAAAGGGAGGCAGCATATTCTCCATCATTCTAAGAGCTGTGCATCCTCAGTCTCAACAAGAGCACAAAATAGAACACAGCCACAAACAGCTTTTCTGCTATCAATGACAACTCAAGGAATTAACAGACAACTAAAATTTGGGATCGTTTTTCTCTAGACATAGAAGAAAAGCATTACTTTTGCTTGATAACTTATCACTGACCAGCAGGTGACAGTGACTCTAGTTTTAAAATAAATGTTTGCTGGCTTTGGTGGTGCATGCCTGTAATCCCAGCACTCAGGAGCCTGAGGAAGGAGGATTACTGTAAGTTTGACACCAGTTTAGGCTACATAGTGAGGCCAAGGTCAGCCTGAACAGCAGAGTGAAAGCCTGTCTCAAAAAATAAAATAATAATAATAATAATAATAATAATGATAATAATAAGCAGCCAGAGCCAACCAGATAGCTCAGCAAACTAAAGTGCCTGCTTTGACAAAGCACAGTGTCTTGGCTTCCATCCCCAGCATGTCATACTGGCCCTGCCCCCAGGGCAGGCTGAGACAGTGATTGAGACTAGGTGGTGTGATGGCATGCACCTGTAACCCCAGCACTTGGGAAACTGAAAACAGAAGGATCACTAGGAGTCCAATATACATAGTGAGACCCTGCAGACCATGTACTAAAAATATTAAAATAAACAAATACATAAAAGGCAACTTCTTATCCCAAATGGGCCATCAATGTTTTATAAAACATTTGTTATTCAGTAGCACTCGAATTAGAAACATTAAAATAAAGTTAATTACAATGAGAATTTATGATATTGTATACAGGTTCAAGCACCAGACAGCCAAGAGAAACATGACAGAGAGGAAACAATTAGGGAACCAAATCACCTACTGTGCCAAATTACGTATATTTAAAAAAAATAAGTTACTAACATTACACATAATAGAAGTATTAGTTACATAGCTTTGAGGTCAAGAAATTGTTTTACTAAGAACCTTAACCTACACACACACCAAAGTTCTGAATCCCAAGCTCCCAAAAGCCCGCCTAGTGGTCCATTAAGTCACATAACTCACATCCAAAATGGAACACAACAGCAGCAACAACAACAACAGAAAAAATTGTGGCTGAAGACTTGGGAATCACAGAGGTTAGCTCCATCCTAGTACAAAGGTAAACAGTTGCCGTAAGCACTCTTATTTTATTTTCTTCATTATATAAAGTTGTGTATCAGTTTTAATTTATATTTTTTGTAGTTGTAATTTTAGTAAACAAGTTTACATTCCCCCAAAAAATAGAAAGTACATTAAAAGCCATATAAAGACTTCATAATTCTTAAACTCAGAGATTCTTGTGTTTAAAGTTACCGAATACAGGAGCTTGAGCAATTCCTTTAAATACCCTCAAACGTCAAGTGGAAATTGCAACAAGATCTTCTGAGGTAGGTCAGTGTGTTAAGGGATATATAAAAGGTATGCCATTAAACAGCTATAGATTTTTAAATGCCTTCTGGTAAGTGCTTTTGTGGCAGCTACTAAGCATTTATTAAAAAAAAATAGATTTACTGATTTTATATATGGGCAAATGTTTAGATCAACATTCTGTAGAACAGAAAACATGTGAGTGGAAACGTAAAATTTTGCATAACCTTAATTAAAAATAATCACCCCACCTTTTGGTGTATATCTGTAGATGGATACAGACAGAGGAACTTTTCATTTTTATTTATAATGATTTTTACAGTTCAGAAGGTTTTCTTATGAGGTAATTTAAAAATCAATATCTTTTTATGCATCTTTCCCTTGCAACCTTCTCTAGAAGGGACTTAATCATTTTAAAGTTCTATTCATTTTATTAAATTCTTAACTTATTTTCTCATTACACTGGTAAGATGCACACGTTCTAGATCATTAAATATGCATCCTTATTAGATTCTACGCAATGCCAATGGGAAAAAATTGTTTGCTGCAGTGGAAGAGGGGGAAAACGTTATATATAAAACTATCAGCAACCCTCCAAAAGGCCACAGTGCCTAAATTAATATAGAGTATACCTGTACTATTAAAATTTCAAGGAGGAGATACGAATCAGGGAAAAAACTTTCATCTAAGAAAGGTTCGCTACCTGAGATCATCAAAATAAAACCAACAAATATAGTTTTATGTAAATGTTTAACAAGGTAGCAAAATACCACTTATGGAATGAAGTGTCTTTCCTGATACTCCAAAATAACTTGTTGCTATCCTTAAGATATCTATCCTTGATCCATCACCCAACTCTCAGTTGTACTAATTTTTAGTAGTTTACAGAGCAAATGATAAAATAAAATCTTATATATTACTACATAAAAATAAGTTATGTTTGCAATGTAACCATAAGATTTTATGAAAACTACTGATGCCTTTCTAATTTATATTGAATTTTAATACACCTACATAATACTTTAAAAATTCTGATAAAGGACCCATTCCTCATACTGATACAAAATATTACAAGCAGGCACAGGGGCCACAGGTTGGGTTCTCAGGCTTGCCATGCTGACCCTGCCCATAGGGCATGCTGAGATGGCAACGGAGACTGGGTGTGGTAGTGCCCACCTGTAATCCCAGCCCTTGGGAGGCTTTAAACAGGTGGATTGCTGTAAAGTCCAGTCTAATAGTGAGACCCTGAACACCCTGTAGACCCTTCCCTAAAATACAAAAAAATTCTTATTTTTATTTGTATATGAATCAGAACTTTGTGCATACATATATATGTGTAAACATATACAGATAGATATTTATTTAATTTCATACCATTAAATATCATATCTTGATATTTAAAGTATTTCTAAAACAAATTCTTATCTACAATAAAATACATCTTAATTTCATAGACTTTTAAAATAAGATTAATACATAATTAATTACAGAAAAGACTAACAATTCTTTTTTTTTTTTTTTTTTTTGGTGGGACCAGGGTTCGAAATCACGACGTTGCACTTGCCCAGCAGGCACTTGTGCCTCGGAGCTATCTCCCCAGCCCCAAGACTAACAATTCTTCAATAATCTGAGTTCTAGAAATCTTCCAGAAAGGTAACTTAGGAACCATTACAGAATTGCCTTTTACATTGAAAACATCGGCTTATCTATTGAAACATTTCACAGCTTTGCCCAGAGCTCACATTTTAAGGAGTGCAGGAATCCCTTTGGGAAGCTCATTAAAATACAGATTAAAATTCAGTAGTACTGAGAAAAGACCCTAGATTCTATATTTATAATACACTTTCAGGCCATAGCATGTACCTGGTAATAAATCACAGTCTGGAGAGCTGGCAGTTAATGGTATCCATAACTCCATTTTAGATGCAAGATGGACAATCAAGAAGTACCCTAGGTAGGGCTGGCCAGGTTGCTCAGTGGACTAAAACCCTGTTTAAGCAGAGAGCAGTTCCCTGGGGTTCTATCCCTGGCATGGTGTGCTGCCCCTGTCCCCAGTACACCCTGAAACTGATTGAGACTGGGCATGGTGGTATGCGCCTATAATCTCAGCTTTTGGGAGGCTAAAAGCAGAATACATTATGAGTCTAATCTATATAGTGAGCCCTTGTAGACCGTGTAGACCTTGTATCAAAACATAAGAAAGAAAGAAAGAAAGAAAGAAAGAAAGAGAGGGAGAGAGAGAGAAAGAGAGAGAAAGAAAGAAAGGCAGACAGACAGATGGAACTCAAGTAAAGAGTATCTAAGTATCAATTAAGAGTTGCCAAATAGCTCAGTGGATTAAAGCACCAGCAAGCAGGGGCAGGGGCCAGGGGTCCAATCCCCAGGCCTGCTGTGCTGGCCCTGCCCCCAGGGCACACAGAGGGCAATTGAGACAGGGCATGGTGGTGCACCTGTAATCCTAGCTCTTGAGAGGCTGTAAACAAGCAGATCTAACTAGAGTCCAATCTAGTAGTGAGACCCTGAACACCCTGTAGACCCTTCCCTAAAATACGAAAATAAAACAGCAATTAAAAGAATTTGCGGGGCCTGGCGGGATGGCTTAGTGGACTAAAGCGCCTGCTTGGGAAAGCTTGGGTGGCTTCAGGGACCGCGGTTCAATTCCCGGCACCACATGCTACGCCAGTCCTGCCCTCGGGGCAGGCTGAGCCGGCCATAAAAATGAGTGAATAAACAAATAAAGTTTCTGAAACAAGAAAAAAATAAATAAATAAATAATTCTTTCAAAAAAATAAAAGAATTTGCATTAAAATTACACTACACCACACACACACACACACATACATATGCATGCATGCACACACACAGCCTCCATCATATACAACAACCTGAGCCATTCTGACCAAATAAATTTCCAAGCTGCTTTGCTTGACAATAATGCTGAAAATGCACACTTCCAAATATTTTAAATAAGGTGTCACATGCTTATGGGACAATGCTGGTCCTAAGAGAGACCATAGCAAAGGGCAAGACTGAACAGGAGGCATGGTGGTGGGCTCCAACTGAGACAGCTAGAGGACAGGTAATTACACGGTCTCTGCCCAACCACACTGGTTTCTCAGTTTGCACTCACACAACTATACACTTTCCAGATTCATTTTGCTCACTAAGGATGAGAAATATCTTTAATGGAATAACTTATTATCAAGTCAATTTTTCTTGAAGAATATTTGCACAATGATTTGGCTGACTAATCAATCTTTCATGTTGAAAAACTCTTAAATTTATAATCAGCCGTGCATGGTGGCGCACGCCTGTAATCCCAGCACTTGGGAGGCTGAGGCAGGAGGATCAGTGCGAGTTGGAGACCAGCCTGGGCCACAAAAGTGAGTCTAAGGCCAGCCTGAACTGCATAGCGAGACCCTGTCTCAAAAAGACAAAAAAAAAAAATTTATAATGAACTTGTAATAAAATATTATGTCATATGGATCTGTGAAATATTTTTTCTGTCTTCTGGTCCTCTTAAGATTGCCTGATAAAAACACTACACAAACATGCATTCAAGTTGTATCTGCAGCAGAAATATCCATGGTGCTTCCAGAACACTTATATTTGATCCTTCAGGTGATCAATCAGATTGCTGAGAAATGGCTCAAAATCTTGCATTTCTAGTAAGTGACCCAAGTCATTCATTACACGGAGCTTGTAGACCTACTAAGCTTAGACATTCAGAATGGATATTAGCACAGTTTCAGTATGTGATAAGTTGTATGGTGACCTGCTACCCACCTACCCACAAGGATATGGCCACCTGGAACCTATGAAGGTTAATTCTATTTGGAATAAAGGTCTTAGAAGATTTATTAATGATCTGGAGAGATCACCTTGAATAACTGTGTGGAGCATAAATCCAGTAACAAAAGTCCTTATAGTAAAAGGAGAAGACATAAACACAAAGAAAAAATGAGTGTGAAGATAGGAAAAGGAAATGGAATCGTAGGTCTATGAGGCAAGGGATACCAATGAAGACCAGTAGCTCCGAAGGTTCTCAAAGCATTTTCTCTTACTGCTTCTCCAGAAGCTGTCAACTAGGCAGGCACCTTGACTTTGTACTTCTGCCCTCCAGCTGTCAAAGAATAAATTCCTGCTGTTTTAAAAGAGCTTGTTTTGGGGAATTTGCTGGGTAATTCTAGAAAAATGAGTAAAAACACATAGACAGTGTTCATTAATACTATAATAGGGATGGCGAGATAGCTTAGTTGAGTAATCCCTGCTTAGGCAAGCGCAGGAACAGGGTTCCATCCCTGGCACCACATGACACAGTGGCCCCACCCCCAGGGCATGATGGGGTGGTGACTTAATCCAGACTTGGTGGAACATGCGTGTAATCCTAATTCTGGAATATCTTATGAGTCCAAGCTCAGTTGTAAGACCCTGCACAAAACACATTTTTAAAAATACTATAATAAAGACTAAAATATTTATCAACAGATAGAGTTAGTTAATATAATCTTAGATAATAATTAACATTATAACAAATGATAGGTAGCATTTGTTTGGCATTTGTACAGCAGGCACAATGTTTAAACCAAAGCTCAGACTTGTCCTCCTTAATATCTCCAGGAGTTTTTGCATAGAATTCCCTGCCAATCACAACCTATCTTCAAAAATGGTTTCCTAATAAAGTATTGCCTTTTCTTGTAGGTGAATAGCTAAACAAATTTTCTTTGTCATCTCCTTGAAAACTCTGTATCCAACCCTAATATCTAAGTTATAAGCGGGGTTATTTCCAAATACATGAGTCCAGTTGAGCAGTCATTTGTTAAAAGTGTTCCCTTATACATTATATTAATAATGTTTTAATGTCTACACTAAACATTGATGAAACTTTATTTTAACAAAAGTAATTTACTACAAATTCGAAAATTTCACTTCAAAAAATTCTAACTATAAGATCACAGTAGGGTTAATAACAGCTCTTTTAAAACATTAATTCAAATATGTACAAAAGGACCAGCAGTATAGCTCGGAGGACTAATCGCTTGCTTACGTAAGCCCAGGGGCCAGGGTTTGATCCTTGGTACCATGCCAGCCCCACCCTCAGGCGCACTGAGACAGCAATGGAGTCCAGGAGTGGTGGCGCACACTTGCAATCCCAGCACTAGGGAGGCAGAAATCAGGAGGATAACTACGAGTCTGAGCTGTGGAGTGAGACCCTGCGTGCGCGCACACACACACACACACACAACTTAAAAGAAAAGAAAAAAAATCTAACAACTATTCTTTCTTATTAATTTCACTTGTTGTTAGAGTATGTATTTATGTTACTTTCAAACTAGTTAGCCAGTTCAATTAATGAATGGATAATATTTATTCAGTGTTTCTGTAATTTGCTAATGGAGCCAAAACCCAAAAAACATCTACACTGAATACAGAAATGTCAGAGATGGAATCCACATCACACATGTCACAAGGATGAGACTAGGCCTTTTCTTTATTTTTAAATTTCCTTTATCATTAGTAAAGTTATAGCAGCATCTGCCATTAGTTAAACATGTACTGTTTTAAATGTAATTTCATTATATTATTAACCTTCATGTTGCCTCACTGAAACAGATTTTATTTGTCCTAATTTGTACAGATGAGAAAAGTATAAAAAGTGAAGTAATTTTCCTAAGGACATGGATCTAGCTAGTAATTAAAAAACTAAAACCAGAAAAATATTATTGAAATTTTAACTTCTGCCTTACATTGCATTTCTTTATTGTCATTAGATTAAATGAGGAAATTAATTGTGCTTCTTATTTGTAAAAAAATCTGTAAATATATTCACCAAACCAAGTGTTCACAGTTTCAAATTTGTGAGAGCAAATTTGTAATTGCTGTCTCCAACACTTTCAGAGCAGGAATGTTAGATACGGCCCGCTTTTAGAAATTGAGAAATACAGAGGGAGGCCTCCTGGAAACAGTTACTGAGACAGGTTCCCTCCGGCATGAAAGAACCGCTCTGCAAAAGACTGGCACATCCCTAAGAAAACAAAACTCCTGCAACAGAAGCAGCCATACCACGACCACAGAAGGACCCTCCAGCCACAACGCTTGTGCGCTGAAGGACAGGAAGGAAGAAACAGGAGAAGCACTGAGTTCTTTGGTGAGTCTAGTACCACTGATCATGCACTTGTAATTATGAAATAATATGTCTAGTGTTTATGACACTTTTGCTAGCTCTGTAATCATTTGAAGCTTAGAACATTCTAATTGATAAAATCAACTATGTCAAACTTTACTTACTTATTTATTTATTTATTTATTTTGTCTTTTTGAGACGGGGGTCTCACTATGCAGTTCAGGCTGGCCTTGAGCTCACTTTTGTAGCCCAGGCTGGTCTCGAACTCGCCCTGATCCTCCTGCCTCAGCCTCCCAAGTGCTGGGATTACAGGCATGCGCCACCACGCCCGGCTATGTCAAACTTTAAGTATGCATTGTTGAAGCAAGATGAACTCCAATTTTTATTTATACATAATTGGAAAACAAAACTGATCATGACCTATGAAAAATCAATCTTTAGTTTAATATCCTAATTTATTTCATTTAATTTATAAAATATGAATATTTGAATTTTATTTGCATTATAACATACTATAATTTGAAGGAAACATATTGAAAAGGCTAATAAATTACTTAAATAGTAAAAAAAAAAAATCAAACAATATGCTTGATAATTTTTCAAATGTGAAAGTCAATTTTTAATACCTGGAAAGAAATTCAAACATGCCATCTATCTCCATTTATAACCATATCTCAGGGATACTTGTAAGCAAATTTGCCATTCCATTAAGATAGTAGAGATTAGAAAAGATTCTGCAGGCGACTTATTCTGCCACATGCTATTCTGAGGCACATGCTTGTGAGATTGCTTTGCAAATACATTAAAATTCTTTCATGTCTGCCAATTATTTTCTAAATCTTTGTCTATATTATTTATTTCTGTCTGTATCCCAGAGATGCTACTAGAAATGGTAGGGAAGATAAACCACCTAAAGAATGCAACATTAACCTTTCCTCCAGAATTAAAGAGACAAGGCTGTTTAGATCCAGATATAATCCTATGCTGCCAGGCTGGTCCCAAGACTCAGTGGATCAGTACATTAGCATAAGTGTCACATCTTCATTGCATATCAGTCGGTCATAATCCACCTGTTAAGAACGTCTGACACTGATCCTACCTGACATTTAATCAACATATACTATTGCTCAAAAATAGAATATTCTCTTTGTTGTTCATTTGGTTGTTTGGAGACCAGGTCTTGCTGTGTAGCTCAGTCTGGCCTTGAGCTCACTAGGTAGACCAGGCTGGCCTTGAACTTGAGGCAGCCCTCCTATAATTAAGGCAATAATCCTAGCCTCCTGAGTGCTAGGATCATAGGCATGTGCCACTGCACCTGGCGGAAACTTCTCTTAAGCTCCAGGAAGATAATGGCCATAGACAAGGAGGAGACTGTGTTTCAAAGAAAGCACTGAAAGCAAACATCATTTCCAGATCCATGTTTAGCAATCACAAGGGACAAGTCTAACCAAATCACTGGCTATTGTCATTTAAAATTCACTCTTAGGGGATATTGCCCAGATTTTTTGAAAGATTATTAAGAACAGGCAGTTTTACTGAGGACCAAAGAAGAGCTGGCTAGAGTGGTGAGGAGGAGGCACAAGAGGCAAAGCACTGGATTCTGACTCCAGGCACACAGTCAGTGGGCAGGGGCCACCTTGAGAGAGTCCAGGTCAGGCTCCCGAGGCCATGGAGAAGGGGCCATGGACAACAATGTGCTAAGGAGAGGAGGGCTCGGAGAGACGGGGACAGCTCACAGGGCACAGGCAGGCAGAAGCCTGCGCTGGAATCACCAACAAATAAGGATTTCATAGCTTGCTACCAGCATGACAACAGGTGAATACACACAGATTCTTCATTACATGAATTTCCTTATGTATCACCACTAGAGAAATGTACAGCAAATAAGCCATTTGACTGTGAAGGTGTTACTAGTTTTGTTTACTTAAACAATATTGATTATAGGAATCAACATGAAGAACACATAAGATACTCAAAAAGCTAAAACAATTTTTCTTTTTCACTGCTACATGTTTGTCATTTTCATTTTTGGATATCCAGCAATATCACTTGAAGAAGTTTTTCCTTGAAGTGCTACTACAATGGCGAGTCATAACCACTGACATTAATTTCTCTTGATATGTTTGGACACCAATCAGCAGTCTTTACCTATCCATGTGCTTTTCCTAGTGCGTGGGAATCAATCTACTTAATGCCTACTTAGTTCATTCTAAATTTTTATTTACTTATTTATTTATCTAATTATGTATTTGCGACATGGTCTCACTATGAAGCTCAGACTCACAGTGATCCTCCTGTTTTCAGCCTCCCTAGTGCTGGGATGACAGGGTTATGCCACTACACTCAGTGCGCCTGGGGACAGGGCCAGTGTCGCATGTGGTGTTAGGGATTGAACCCTTGCCCCTGAGCTTGCCTAAGCAGGTGCCTGGTCCACTAAATCATCTCTCCAGCCCTCAGCTGAAGCTTTTACACATTATGAAAAAGCAGAGCTACTTTTTGCCACATATAACTTCAAAATTATTACTTGTAATTTTTAGCACAGGATATAATTAAAAATAAGAATTTACAAATGTTGACAGCAGAATTTATTAATAGCCATTATTATTTTGTGGTAATGAAGAATAAATCTAAACATAATTAAGAAAGTAATTATTTTAAAATAAAGTTAATTTCAATATAGAAACTAATTTTCCTCTGTGATGCACAGTAATTAACATTTCCTAAAATACTTTGAATATATGGCATCTGTTCTTTAATTAAAACTTAGAGACAAGTTTGATTCCAGGAATAGAGATCTCACACATGAGCCCATACTCAGAAGCTTTGAAATTTGTGAGTTATTTCCACGAACATAGCTGCTTACCTTCCCAGAGATCTTTCTTCCAGTAATACTTAGTGCTAAATAACTAGCAATGAATGGAAGCAGCGATGGCCAATCAGCAGACACAGATGAACAAGACAGACAAGCCATATCTGCTTATCATTTTGTTAAATATTTGGGAAATTTTCTCTCATTCTATGACTTTATATGATGTATTATTTCTCATATTTTAAAGAGCCCCAAGTCATCAGATCCTTCATACTGGCTTTACTGACTCATAGCATGAATTTCTCCTTCTTAGTTTTTACAATTACCTTTTCTTTTTTGTTACATATTTGATCTTAAGGGTCAGACAATGAGATTTCTAATCAATTCAGTAAATGCGAGTTAAGCTACTATGTACAAAACAATTTGGGAAGGACCGTAATGAGTGTAAAGTAGATAGCGCTAAACACTTAAGCTGTAAACATTATTGGTGTTAACTTTCAAATCAGAATGGATTTAAAACTCATTAGCCAAGGTCAGTAACTATGTAGCAATTACCAGTAAATGTGTTGACTTTTCCTAGTAAGCGTATTATACCTGGAAACCTGCCAAATTGCAGTGACCGTTGATGAAGTTTACAGTAGCTTACAGTTATTTTCTGAGCTCCATCTAACTTCTGAATAGGCCGAACAGTTGAGTTAAATGGGGATGTGATGAGTATCTCTAATTTTTCCCTCTGTCATAATAGCATTGCTATCCTCATTTTCCCAGAGATATACTATTGTTCCTGATTTGTTAATGTGGTGAAAAAGGGAAATTCCAGGGATTTCCATTTAATCTTTCCTACAACAATGGACTCCCTCTCTGGGCCAATATGCAAATGTGGTTGTTTTATGGGTAGTATTCTCATTAAAGCTAAAGATTCAGCCATTCCAGAAAGAACTGCATGGTGTTCCATGAATTAGCTGGGCCCAGCAGGAGTCAGAATCAGGTTCAGACCTGTCTCCTCTGTGGACTGGTTCATCAGAATTGGGGGGGGGGAGGGTATCCCCAGGCATTACAGACAGGGACAGTATCAGTGGTTCATAGAAGTATTACTTACTTCTTATTCAGCACATCACTCCAGGAAACAGGTGAAGGTCCCTTTGGGGAAGGTTTGGAGAGAAGGCTACCATACGCAATGGGAGTAATGCTTCAGGGATCTTATTCAAGGAGACACAGCCATGCTTCGATCCATATTTCTGCATCCTTTAATGACTTAATTCTGTAAATTTGAAGAGAGGGCCTAACTCTACTGTCATAATTCAAGTCTTTAGACCTATAAAGATCAAGCAATACATCAATGCACTTTTTATTGACTTTCATGGATGTTGTAACCAATAAGCAAGCTAAGGCATTGTCATTATTATATCTTCCTGCTTCCTTTCATTGCAAAAGCACTCATTTTGTCATGGACAATTACATGCTGCTACTTGGCTTTTATCTCTTTAACATTCCCATCACTACCAGGGAAATTGGGGAACCCCTCCAATGGTGGTATCCCTCAAGGTGTGGAGGAAAAAGGGTAAGAGATCGAGATCCCTCATTTTACAGATGGGGGTACCCTCTGTGCACTCCATACTCATGTATTTCATGATACCTTAGTGAAAGCAATGTCCTTCTTGCCATCTCATGGAATGTTACAGAAGGTAATTATAAATACCACATGACAGATTCACTTCCAAATCTTCGTTTTCCCTATTTAAACATGCTGGAGAGCCTCTAGCATCTCCAAATCATTACTCTGAGTTTACCACGGAGTAGAAATTTCTCAAGCAACCAAGGAAACTATTGAAGCCATTTCATATTGCACAAACTAACACATTATACTGGACTCAATGGTAAAATATTAATACCAGTAAATTCAATCCCATTTACTGCTACTATATTGTGTCCTCTTTGATCTAACACCCTTGGAATCCATGCCAGAAAAGAGTATGTTCAATTACCTTGAAGCCTGCTGGGAGTTTTGAGTTGCAATCAGCCAGAAATAATCTGTATTCATTGTGATGAGTCTTTGGAAAAAAGCATGCATTTTCAAAGCCAGGGCCACAGTTAAAGTTGTCATAAATATTTCAAACAAAGATGGGAGGAGCTGCTCCCAAGATAGGAAGCCAAGTTAGTTTCAAGGATAAGGGAGGTTCCATGTGACCTGAAGATTCAAAATAATCCTTTCTTTTCTTTTCTTTTTCTTTTCACTTTTTTTTTTTTTTTTGAGACAGGGTCTTACTGTACAACTCAGGTTGGCCTTAAACTCATAGGAATCCTTCTGCCTCAGCCTACTGAGGGCTAGGATTATAGGCACCACCACCAGTCCTAGAAACCAGTTTCATTTGGTATCTTCGTTCCAAGTTTAGTATTCTAACTATTCCCAAGAATCCTCCTAAGTTTTAAATAGCATACTGATAAGGCTGTCAACATTAAGTTGAGTATCCCAAACAATTCAATTCTGTTTTCAATTTTAACAATAGCATCCCTCAGGACTGGGAAGATAGTTTAGAGGCATATGCTCCTGTCTGGCAAGTTCAATGTCCTGAGTTCAATTCTCGGTATCAAAAAATAAAAAAATAAAAAAGCACCACTAACAGCATACAAAGTATCATTTAGGATGATGATGGAAGTTGTCTGATTTGATTCTCAGACATGGACTTCAGCTGCAGTAACAGGACCTGAGTGCATTGCTTTCTTTTCATAAGCACTGGTATGTTCTACAGAAGTCACTCTACAACATCCCTTGTGCTTCTTCTTACTGCCGTCAGGCACTAAGGCAGCATCCTTAAGTCACCTATGATTCCACTGTGTATGATTAATCCAGACAACTCATTTCCCCACTAGTGAAGGCCTCAACACTGGCTCACATCCTGAGGCATAACAAACCAATCCAATATTCCAATCTTTGTGGGCATAGGTCCTAAAACCAATAGAATCACAACTTGCTATCAGTCAGAGTCAAGGAAGAAGAGAAAAACTACATAGTAATTTGATGCTGCAGAGCTCAAGAGAATTCGTTACCAAAAATTTAAGAAAAAGGAGGTAAAGAGAGATGTCAGAAGCAGATGTCAGAAGCGCTGGCTGACATAGAGCTCACTGGAAAGGAAATGACCATGGCTTTGTAGAAATGAAAGCACCTGCTGATGTCCGACAAGCTGGGGTTAGCAGAACAACGTCCCCTTTTGGAGCACTGGTGAAGTCTTGAGTGTCTTTGAGACTCCCTCCAAGGTGCTGGGAAATGGCACTCGGGGTGCCAGAGAAGCTCTCTAGGAAGGCACCTGTGATGGTCTCCCTAAGGAACACTCCATATCCTGTCCCGGGTAAGAAGCACTCCTGGGGACCTTCACAGAGGAGGACATGGGAATCAGAGCAGAAGTCCCTTCTCCCTACCGTGTCCCTCCAGCAACTGCGAATCACAACACTTGTGACCCAAGATCATTAGCCACACAACGACGGTGTTTCTAGAACTGAGAGGTAATAAATTTACAGTTTGCATGAGTGTCATTTATTAATCTGCACAGTTCAAGTAGAGAGATAGGAAAACTATATAATTCCTTTTCCCTCTGAAAATAGTCCTGGGAGCAGATGCAATTTTCTGTCTTTAAATTAACCAATACGAAGACCAAGCAAAAAGAAGCTGTGTGCACCGAGAATTTCCTGCTTCTGGATGATAAACCAACGCACGGCTTAACATGCCACTTATCAGAAGCAGCAGCTTTCTCACTTCTGCCTTTCCCCCGCCTAACTTCTCAGTACCCACCAATCCCACGTATAGCTACCAAGGAGCTACTTGTCACTTCACCCAGGTATCTATGCTGTACATTCCACCTAAAAACTGTCTGGCACCCAGTTTAAAATTCCCTGAGTGTCCACTTCTGAAACCCCACTACTATTCTCTCCTATTACACTGAGCCTCATAAACCTAACGGGCCTCCATAGTTGTTCTCTCTTGTGGTTTTCTGGTAGAGTCAGGGCCAAGTATAGAACCCATCGCCCAATCAGAAGTTGCCGAACCTGTGCTTTTCAAGAGCTGAAGCACTGGGGCCCATGGGAATGGCTGCTGAGTCAAGACGAAGGCACACGGCCTCTTTAAATACTATGCCTGCCTTTCAACAGCCTGCTTTACTCCAGTGTGTTTTTCTGTGGTTTGATTACTTATGGCAATATTCTTCAAACAGTTCTGGAAAGCAAGGGAACAAACCTAGTTAAATGTCAGGATGCTATGCGAGACACTGAGTACAAACAGTGCTTTATCAGGTGCTAAATGGAGAACTCAATAGAAATTTGAAGTCACAAAGATTCTGTGCTTTCTGTCAACAGAAGCTAGCTGTGCAGTGATTTCTTCAGCTAACAAGCTACAGAGGCTGGGCATGGATATCAGTTCACTTAGAGTTTGAGGTCACCATAACTAACTAGAGGTGAATCTTCTTATACAGCTTCTGGAGAACCAGAGGCAGAAATGAAACATGGTGACTGAATCAGATTTGCTGAGCAGGGACACACTGAAGAGAACAATGGACAAAACATGTTAATGTATAAGTAGATGATAAGCACATAGAGAAGATGCAAATTAAAATCGCAACAAAACGTCAGTACACAAAAATCAAAAGAACACAAGTGAAAAACTAGCAACAGGAAAAGCCCACAAGGATGCTAGCCAACTGAATCATTGTGAGTACATTGCCGGTGGGAATATAAAATAGGAGAGCCACTTAGGTAAGCAATTGGGTATTTTCTTACACAACTAAATGTGCAATTTTTGTAAGACCCAATCACACAGCAATTTCACACTTATTTACTCCAGAATAATGAAAACTATTTTCACAGAAAACCTGTTCACAAATGTTCATAGCCTAGTAGCATAGCATAACGTAGCATAGCTAAGCATAGCATAGCATAGCATAGCATAGCATAGCAGCATCTATTACACCTAATAGATGAAGATGGGGATGACTCAGGTAGTCTTCTAGCACTGAGTGGCTTAGCAAAATGTGATGCAACCACACAGGGGAATGCGGCATGCACACATGCACAGTACACATGCACAACGTGGATGAATCTCAAGAGAATAATGAGGAGCTGCTTTTTTTTTTTTTTTTTTAAGTAGAAAGGATAAATGAAGGGAAATTAAAAGAAAAAATATTAACCCAAGGAAGTCCTGAGTGGTTGCAGACAGTATCATTCCATTTGTATCGCATCACTGTAGAAAATGAGAATAAATGAGTGGTTCTCAGGATTCAAGGGAGGTGACTATTGTAGAGAAGCAACAGGAGAGGTCGTTATGATTGTAACACTCTGTACTCAGTTCTATCAGTGTCAATGTCCTGGTGGTGATAGTGTACTGTACGTTGTCACACAGGGTACGCTCTGTTAGTGGTATTGATAGTATAATGCAAAATGGGACCACTGGGGGAAACTGGCTTAATTGTTGCAAACTGCCTGTGAATCTACAACTACCTCAGCATAAAAGTTTGACACAAATGCATGACGAAAGTCAAGAATGAAGCCAATAGAAAAACAAAATAAGCCTCCTTCCATGGTCATTTCTCTTCATATGTAAAAAGTTGATGTGGGTTAAGATTTTGTTTATTACTTGTTTAGAGACACACAGTGAGTTAAGAGAAGACAAGATGAGAAGACCAACCCCAAGTGTTTCCTCTCCCTGGTGCTCGATGTCTGTGCCATCACAGAGATTTCCAGATTTGACTGAAGGCATGAGGAATTGGTGAGGGCTTGTTTAAAGTTAACACCACAGAGAGGAGATACAGAATCCAACTGCATGCTGTGCTTCACACTTGCAGTTACAGAAGAGCCTGGAACCAGAGGTAAGTCTCATGCATCAGACTCTGACCTGATCTAAATAGAGTCTCTCCTGACCAAAGAAAATTAGGGTGTTTGTTTGTTTGTTTGTTTGTTTGAACAACAGGATTTTGAGCCAAACATGCACAAACTTCTTGCTTGTTTGTCTTGTCCATAGAACAAACTGTCAATCTTTAAAGTGTATTTTACATGCTCTGCAAATCAATGCATAATACTCAAAATACCCTAAACTTGCACCTTGGCAAGTTATTTTGTGAATCTCTCTCTCTCTCTCTCTCTCTCTCTCTCTCTCTCTCTCTCTCTCTCTCTCTCTCTCTTCTCTTCCTCTCTCCTCCGTCTCTGCTCTCTTTTCTCTCTTCTCTCTCCTCTCTTTCTCTCTGTCTCTTTGTCTCTTTGTCTCTATCTCTCTGTCTCTATCTGTCTCTCTTTTTCTCTCTCTCATTTCTGCGTGTGTGTGTGTGTGTATACAACTCATGTGCATATTTCAAACCTAGTAGTTAAATGAATAACAAAAAGATATTATCTTTTAAAACTCTTTGCCAAACTTAATATGAAAGCAAAAGACATAGTTTTTTTTTGGCTAAATACTCATTTATTAGATTAAAAAACAGTTCTAAAAGAACTGATAAATAGGACAAAATGAAATAGATTACATTAAATTTGAATAGAGAGGAAATTTAAAGAATATTTAAGAAATCCCAAGCTTTCATCCCCATTTAAATCTGCAATCTCAAAACAATAAAACTCTTATTATAATAAATGATAACAGCACTGGTTTTGATTATTGCATCTTTCACTCACTTCTAATCTCTTTAGCTATATTAAATGAATAGGTCTTAATTTCACTCTTCTTAAAAATCCAACTGGTCCCAGTAGAACCTTATTAAAAGAGCATTTCATCCCTCTCGCAGTTTCCAGAAGTGTTTTGTTTTTAATGAAAGTGCATAATTATTGCTAAAGAGCAACATTAGAAATACATAATTTTTACTTCATGAACTTTACTTTATTTCACATTGAACCACCTATAATAAATAACCTGAAAATCTTTCATAAAATAATGCCTTATGAAACAAAAACTGCAAAAATGGATGATAAATAAACCACATTTACAGACTCATACCAAATCAGAAAATGTCTTGCTGTTTCTCACAGCAACGTTCCTCATATACAGATGCAACAGGGTAACAGACTGATTTGGGTCTCTAAATGATTGCTGTACTACTTTTGACCATACAGGGAAGCAGCGAGTTCTAAAGAAATGAGAAGGCATAAATTTTTTACACTCTTCCTGACTGCAAGAGGTTAAAATGCCAGTTCAACTTTGATAAAATTACCTAACTAGTACGCAGTTGCTATGTTCCCAAGAGACAAGGCACATACACATCTACGTACTCTTGATAGAAATGAAACAGACAGGCAGTGGTGGCTGATGGATCATTAATGAGCAGATGATACTGTGAGAGTAAAATAAAAGATGTAAGGAAATGTGCTACGTGCTTTAAAATCATATATCCACACTGATTCAAATTACCACATTCCTCTCATATTTATCATTCAAATCAATTAAATCGGCTCAAGACACACATAAAATACCATACTTCATCAAATCTAAGACATCATCAACTGTAACATCCATCATTACTTTATGTTCTATGTAGAAAGGGGAAAGGAAGCCAATAAAACTATGATGCATCATCCAATTTAAGCTAATGTCTCAATTTAAAATGAATTGTCAGTTTGAAGGTGGTAAAATATTTGAAATAAAATGTGTGTATTAGAATCCATAACATAAACTATCCCTTATATATTAGAATATATTATGTAATGGTTACCAAAAAAGCTGTATCCATCACCCACAAATATATCAATTACTAAACTAACTTTAATAAATATAAACATTTCAAATAAAATTCAATTAGGGGAAAGGACAAGGAACTGAAAACATGAAATATATCTTCAGTCATAACATTGGGGCAATCTAAAGTAAGATTGGCCATTAAAATTAATAAGAGCATAATATATACAGTTCATAATGGCTGGAACATAATAACAACCTTGTATACTTTTATAACAAAATAAAATTACATCTTAAAATTCCTTTTATGGCACAAGGTACCTTGGTTCAATCCCCAGATCAGAGTGCCTTACCAGACCCGCCCTTAAGGCAGCCTGAGCCAGAAAAAAAAAAAAAAAATGCTTCTGAAATTCCCTTTATTTCAAGATTATTTTTTTTGTTGTTGGGGCTGGGAGACAGCTCAGTAGAATTAACACCTGTCTTGCAAGCACAAGGTCCTGAGTTCAATCCCAGGTACCCCCCCAAAAAAATTTACTTTGTGTTAATGTTTGTCTTGATATTTAATATTTGATTTCTTAGCTTAAAACATTCATGAGCATTAATATAGGTAATATCTATTAAATTCTCAAAGTTAAATTATTTTATATTTAAGAATACACCTCAATATAGTTTCCCTAAAAATATATACCTATACATAAAACCTAAAAGAAACACCTCTCTACCCTATTTTTTATGAATGATGCTGTTCAGTCTCTTATCATTATACATATATATACACACACATATACATATATATTTGCATTACATTGTTTAATTCAAATTCAAAAATATTTCATGTCTTTATAAATGAGCAGAAACGAAATGAAGTTCAGCTCCACTCTACTATGGAATTCTAGACCTGTTTTTCCACCATCCTTATTTTATCACAAATTTTTTTTTCAATCTCCATTTCTAAAACCAACACTTATGATTCGATCATTTCACCACTCCCTGCAGATGATGGGCCTAAACTCTTCTAAATTTTCTCACATTTATGTTCACTTCGATGACATATGCTACACAACTGCCATCATTCTACCTTAGGGACGCTCTGGGAAGCTTTGCCCTGGCTTATCTACATGACTCTAGAAGACACTGGACAGACACTGTTGGTCTTTCTTAGCCTTTTATGATTGCTACAAAAGTACAAGGAATGACTAGCAGTAAACTTAAAATTACAATATATTTCAAGTCGGAGCAATTTTCCATTTTACTAAGATTTCCTAAAGATTTCACCTTCTGATTCACTGAGCCATGGCCAAAGGCATTTGAATATTAACCTACGTTCTCTCTGGGTGATTGTCACTCCCCAAGAATTACTATTTCCAGATGACTCACTTTTACCAAGCGTGACATGAAATGTTCTTACAAGATGCTTCATTCAATACTTACCAGGACGTGGTGTCATTAGTTCTGTTTCACAGATTGGAATTTGTCCCAGGCCACTGTAGGCCCTAATGGCAAAATTATAGTTCTGCAGGACACATCCACACTAGAATGTGTACTGTGAGCTGCTAATTCTTGTAAACAGCATCAAACAAGTATCAGCGGGGCTATCCTTAAGCTTTAAAGTGCTATTCTTCCAACAACTCTAAACAACATGAAGAGTTTTAGATGTATAGTGAAGAGCAGAAACTGTGATTAATGGCACATAAATCCTGAATGCAGTCAAGAGCCCTCAACTGCGGTACACATTCTACAACACATACGTCTGCATTCACACCATAATCATCAAAGGATATGGTTGCAATAGGCTTCATTCCTAGCCTTGCTCATTACATGGTTTTGCACAAGTGTAAAATGGTATGTGTCAATTATGTAAATATTTTCATGCTCTAAAATTCCTCTACTTCATCTACTCCTCCCCTGCACCCACCTCCATAATCCCTGCTACAGCTGGTAATTCTGACCTTTTTAGTGTCTCATAGTTTTCCTTCTCCAGAATGGGAAATAGTTCGAATTATACAATTCACAGATGTTTGAGATTGACTTATTTCACTGAGTAACACATATTGTAGTTTCTATTTGCATATTTCAATAGCTTATTTTTTAGTACTAAATAATATTCCATGGTCAGGATGTACCACGTGTATTTGTCTATTCACCAACTGAGGAACATCTTCATTGTTCCGAGGTGTTGGTAACTGAACAAGATAGCTAAAAAAAGTCCATGTACAGGAGTTTGTATGACTGTCTTTAGTATTTTTGGGCTAAATATCTACCATTTTACCGAGAGAATTTTAAATGTTTCCACATTAACATTATCCTCACCCTATTCCAAGAAAGGTTTTTACTACGACTGGAAAATACTCTTGAAAATGATATCTAAGTTACACCAGCTACACCAATTCATACTTAATTTGAGCCAATGGATCATTTTAAACAGTGATCATTTAATTGAAATATTTCAATGGTTTAACTATGTTTATGTCAGTCTGAAATCATAAAAATAGTTATGGTGTTTGTTTGTATTTTCTTGCACTTATTCATGATCATTGAACTTCCCTAAGACTAATGTTTACTTGAATAAAGGAAAGGAAAACTTGTTCTTAAACTGGAAATACATTGCATAACTATAGACATAGAAAAGAATTTCATCCTCACGTGTCTCTGACTTCTTTGTAAAATTAGACTGGCATTGAAAAGAAAAGCATATTTAAAAATAACTTAATATCACATGACTAAATGCAGTGCATTTGTCACAATTACTTAGCCTTACCAAATTTGCTAATTGAAAGATAACACTTAACTGAAACTGAGTTACTTAATTAAACAGTTTTCCAGACTAATGATGATTTTAATACAGTACTCTGTTTACTCAAAATGCACAATAGCTAGATTATTAAACTCAGCTAGACATAAAGCTATCTTAAAAACATTTAAGTTTATTAAATGTGTCTATATTCTGCTTTATTTTATATATTATCTATATGCCATTAACTTGCATAATGCTTTCAAAAGAAAATACACAACAGTTATTTTTTCTACTATAGAGGTGTAGCTTAAAAGGTGTAATAGATGCATTAATTTTCATTTTATTGAGATCATCTAAAAAGATTTATCTAAAAAGATTTATAAGAACAATACTTACCTTATGCATTGTAAAATTGATTATTTAATAACCACAGTATTTCAATGTCTCCTTAAAATATATGATTGTTATATCAAAAATCTACTATACCAGGGAATAACCCAGAGTACTTACCCAAATACTAGAAACCAAATTAATGATAAAACACAATAAGTGAAAGGACACAGGATTAGCAAAAAGTATAATCACAGTAATAATAGCTAAAAACCAAAGACAAAACTACCTAAAATATAATTGTATATTGTTTTACAATAAAAAGAAATAAAATTTTGCTGGGAATCAGTTACACATATACAGATGGGTCCACAGAATTTATTAAACTTTAACTTTCTTCTTTTCTTATCTTTTTTTCTGGTAAAGGGGATTGAACTCAGGACCTTGTGCTTTCTAGGCAGGCACTTATGCCACTGAGCTATCTCTCCAGCCCTAAAATTTTAATTTAAAACAAATGCTTATAAAAAAAGATAACCACTTGGGGCTGGGGAGATAGCTCTGTGGCACAAGTCCCTGCCTGGCAAATACAAGATAGTGAGTTTGAACCCCGGTCCCCCCACCCCCAAAAAAGGTAACCACTGATAAAAAGGCAAACAATATTACAGATGTTTAATTAAAGAAAAGGATAAAAAGATTTAAAAATATATTCCACAATCCAGACCATTGGTGGACACTGGTAATCCCAGCACTTGGGAGGCTGAGGCAGGAGGATCAGTGAGAGCTTGAGGCCAATCTTGGCTACAAATGTGAGATCAAGATCAGCCTGAACGGCATAGCAAGACCTTGTCTCAAAAAGACAAAAAAAAAAAAAAAAAAAAAAAAAAAAAAAAAAAAAAAAAAAAAAAAAAAAAAAAAAAAAAAAAAAAAAAAAAAAAAAAAAAAAAAAAAAAAAAAAAGGAAAGGAAGAAATATATTTCACAAAGCATAACTGAAAACTACAATGAATGTTTAAATGTTTAAAATTTCACTGTGGTAAAAGATAGGTTTATGCTGCTCGTTCAGCAGCACATATATTCAAATTGGAATGATCCAGAGAAGATTAGCATGGCCCCTGTGCAAGGATGACATGCACATTCATGAAGTGCTCCATATTTTTAATTACCCAAACTGAATCAAGATGATATAAGAACTGTCAATAACCCAATAACAGCCAATGAAATACAAAATGTAATAAAAAAGCCTACTGACAAAGAAAAATCCAGGACCTGATGGATTCACCACTGAATTCTACAGGAAATTTATAGGAGACATAATTCGAACACTCCTCAAACACTTCAATGAAATCAAAAAGGAAGCAATCCTTCCAAAGTCATTCCTAAAGGTAAGTAATACACTGATAACAAAACCAGAGAGAGATGCAACTAAAAAAGAAAACCACAGGTCAATTTCTCTCATGAACATAGATGCAAAATCTTCAATAAAATTCTTGCCACTAAAATACAACAAATCATCAAGAAGATTATACACCATGACCAGGTAGGATTTATCCGAGGAATGCAAGGATGGTTCCATATATGCAAAACTATAAATGCAATGCACTATATCAAGAGTCAAAAGAAAAATCATATGATCATCTCAACTGACACAGAAAAGGCCTTTGACAAAGTCCAATGCTCATTCATGTTCAAAGTCCTACAGAAAATTGGAATAGAGGGCCTCTACCTCAACCTCATAAAAGCCATCTACAACAAGGTAAGGTAGGAGGCATTGCAACTCCTCACCTAAAGTTATACTACAAAGCTACAGTAATACAATCAGAATGGTATTGGCAAAAAAAACCTAGATCTGAGGATCAGTGGATTAGATTACAAGATGCAGAAGCAAATACAAACACACTCAGCCACCTTACCTTCGACAAAGGGGCCAAACATGCTTACTGAACAAAAGATAGCCTCTTTAACAAATGGTGCTGGAAAGACTGGCTCTCTACATGCTGAAAAGTAAAACTTGACCCAAGTCTATCACCATGCACTAAACTAAAGTCAAAATGGATTAAAGATCTAAAGATTAAAAGAGAAACATTAAATCTCCTGGAATAAAAAAATGGGAGAAAATTTTGAAGACGTCGGGGTAGGCAAAAAGTTCATAGACAAAGTCAAAATGCACGTTTAATACTTAATCAAGAAACGGGACCTCCTCTGGCTAAGTTTTTACACATCAAAAGAAATTACCAACAGAGTGAAAAGACAACCCACAAATTTTGAAAAGATTTTAACTAATAAGTCTTCTGTCTAGAATTTATAAAGAACTAAAAATCATTAGCGTCCCAAAATTCAAAGACCCAATCCAGAAATGGGCATCTGAGATGAGTGAACACTTATCAGAGAAAGAAATTCAGCAAGCCTATTATTAGTACATAAAGAAATGTTCCCCATCGCTAGCCATTTGTGAAATACAAATTAAAACAACACTCAGATACTATCTCACCCAGAAAGAATGGCTATCATAAAGAAATCAACCAGCAACAAGTGTTGGAGAGGCTGTGGAGAAAAAGAAACCCTTCTCCACTGCTAGTGGGAATGCAGATTGGTGCAATCATTATGGAAAGTGGTGTGGAGGATACTTAAAAAATTAGAACTGGAAATCCCATTCAATCCAGCTATCCCCCTGCTGGGAATCTTCCTAGAAGAACTGAAAACATCTTACCATAGTGATATCTGAGCACCTATGTTTATAGCAGCCCAATTTGTAATAGCCAAATCTTAGAAACAACCAAAATGCCCATCATCTGAAGAACGGTTGAAGAAGATGTGGTATTTTTATACAGTGGAATACTACTCAGGTACACACTCAACTGGGAGACTTCATATAGAAATGGATGCATATTGAACATATGCTCATAAGGGAAATAAACCAGACCTACATGTGTAAATATCGCATAATCTCCCTAGTGTAAGAACTCTAAAGAAGAAATAAAAATGGGAGAACAAAGCACAACTGAATGGAAATCAAAGACTTAACGGATTAAACAATGAAGTGACTGGAAGCACAAAAGAGAGGAAACATAGAAGGAGCAAAACCATGCACTTATGCACACAATGAATCAGATATTGGTCCTGACCTTCAAAAGGTTTTCCATATTGATGATAGCAATGTACAACACTAAAACTATGCTTAGAATGCCTGTCACTCTGGTGTTTTAGATGTGTATTGCTTATAATGTAAACTCAGTTACTGCTATACTCTCAAGTAAATGGTTGGCTAACCAAAAAAAAGAGAGTATTAATTGAGAGTAAGAGACTGGGCAAAATGCCACAGGCTTGACAGGCTACAATTTTGTAAATCCTTGGATTTCTAAGTGTCTGTGTAAAAATGTTCAACTACTTTTATCACATTCTATGGAGATTTATTAAAATGTCAATGATTGATAGAAAATACCAATTTAAAGTCTAAAATGTTTAATATTCAGAAACACAGTGATGTTAAGTTCAATTACCTATGTTATAGAATAATAGTATCATGAAGTCTCTCTGCCAGTGGGTTGAGAATGTAAGTTAACAAACCAAAAATTGGAGAAAAAGAAGGGCTACGAGGATAGCCAACATTTTGGCCCTAGCCTTTCATGGTCAGTGAGGACATCAGACATAAGACAACCTGTGCTGTAACATCCTATAACTCAGTGGTGCCCCAAATTTTTTGGTCAAGGAGATTATGGGACCTCAGAGGAAAGGGATAAATGAAATACAGTGTGTCCCAGGAGAGTCACCTAGAGAAAAAAACATTCTTATTAGGCTTTCACAGAAAGCAAACTGGTCAAGCAATGGCCATGACTCATCCCGAAGGTTGATACTGACAACAGTTCTACAAAGCACTGTACATGGTTCCAAAGTTAATCCTGAGGGGATTTGACCTTGCAAGATCCAAAAGATGAACGGTTTGTGATGCAGGCCTTGTTTTAACTTGCCCTTGATCTCCCAGCAGAAAAGCTTAATTACAAGGCATCAAATGCAGAGCTAGATTAGTATGGTGAGCTGTAAGAGGCTTAAATCAACCACCTCCAACATTGCCAGTTTAACAATAAATCAATGCAATTATGGAACATTGGACTATGTATACAACTACTTCCTCTCAGTGCAAAGAGAAGAAATTTTGTTTTTATTTCCTTACGAATATCGATTAGAAAATTCATCATGTCTACACCTGTGCTTTGTATAACTACTATGAGGATAACAATATGCAATGTGTCAATTATTACAAGTGTACTACTAATGTGTTTTGAAGTTATCATATTGTTATTTCTTATTAAAAGTAATAAAAAAATAAAGTGATCATTATGGCTTTCAAAGAAATATTTAAATAAAATAATAACAATAACAGTAATAATAATAAAGAAGATACATTGTCATTCATTACTCTTCAAATAATACCCTCCCCCTCTTCCAACACAGTTCTCCTTTCATTCTTGTCACGCTCTGAAGCAGTTCTGGTAGTCCAGAAGCAGGCCACATCTTCAGCATATGTATAATTCTGGTTCAAGTGCAGGTTCTGGACCTAATGTTCCTTAGGGGCACAGTACACCTGTGATGTATCCAGGCCCCCGCCGGACATTACTCATGTGAAGGACTTCCTTGTCTAGCAGTCCCACAGAGCCCATCTTTGCCATCCGGTCCCCCTGCAATCATAGACTCCCACAATCCAGCTGGAGAATTTTCTCAGCAAGATGCACCTCAGACTTCACCACGTATGGTGCAGCTTACCACTCCCCTAGCTTTCCAGGACATGTGATGGAAACACCCATAGAGAATTTTCACTGCTCTCCAGGTTCATCGTACCAGAAAAATCCTGGGAAAATGCAGCTCAACACTAGTTATGAATCCCTGCATGAATTTCATAATAATTCATAGCCGGCTGCACAGAATTTTTAGCCATCCTAAGGATGGGCTACTGCAGGCAGCATATGTCCAGCAGCAGCCCCTCATTGTGCAAGACTCACCTTACCTGAGCCATGGGCGTGACACCAGTGGCAACACGACAGGCCATAGCCTTCTGCCAGCCCCAGGCCTCCTGACTACAGTACAGAGAGCTCTTTTTGTCTGACTTACTCAGAAATACCAAGAAGATGAATAAATAACCAGCCAGCACCCAACCTAATAGGGCATCAAGCAAGGAATAAAGATGAGACTTTTAGCTGGTATTCTAGCATTGAAGAAAAAGAAGAAAGAAGAAGCGGTGTCCAATCAACACTGAAAACATTACAGAAACTTTAACGAATCAGCAACAACTTTCCACAGAACTCAGCATTCCTACATATCTAAGGCTTGCTAAGGAGGAAGAAAAAGGAAATCAAGTGGCTGAGGCTAGACTTAACACTATGTCAAAAGAAGAGAGGAGAACGCCTTCTGAGTCTGTCCCTGGGGATCTTACCTTATGTGAGGTCACAGGAGAGTGAGAGGGAAAGGAAGTAGTTACAGAGGCGCTGCGTTAGTGCAGCAAAGCTCGACCTGCACATGGAAATGCTGGCCCTGGTACCAAACACAAAAAGGGAACGGATGAGGATGAAGACACAAAAAGAGAACTGAGAGAAAAGGTTTTCTTAATACCTTTAGATTCTCCAACCTGTAGCATTCCAGGTTCCAAGGTCACAAGGGAGACAGCTGAGTGTCATTAAACCGTAAAGTAGACATTATCCTCACCAAACCAACTCTATGTGGGCTCCCGAAGATGCACTGCCAGTACCTTGGCCTGAGCCTGATCCAGTATCTTTAATCAGTCTACCTCTGCCCCCTCTTATAGCTGACCAGATGCTCAATGAGTTGCAGAAAACTGAGTTTGATCTTTGCTAAAACACAACTTCCACCAATTTAAAACCAGCAGCAAAAGCCAAAATTACTCCAAGAAACAGAGAAGCCTACACAGATCAATTTGTAGACATGCAGAGTAGAAAAAAAAATCAGGAGATCCTAGGCTGCAAAACAATTCTGACCTGAGGCTTCACAGATTGTGTAATGTAGAGTCTCAGCCAGTACTTCAGAAGGACTCTCATGTATCCAGAATGTCCCTCATTTAGCCAAACCAAGCACTACAGCTTCGCAGCTGCCAGAGGTAATACCAACTTCTGTGAGTTTGGGGACTGCCTCTGTATGCCCCTAAATTCTCTTCTTCAGATGGCCTTCCACTGAGAGCTCCAAGTACAGTTCTTAGCGGTGTTAGTTGGTATACCCCAGGGAGCAGCATTCATCACCTACATCAGATTTAACAGCAGTTTCTTTAGGAGAAAATACAGAGCCAGAAGAAAAGTGTTGGTTTTAAAAGGTGATTCAGCTCAACAGATTAAAGCACCTGCAAGCTAGCACAAGGCCAGCCCTGCCCCAGGATTCCCTGAGTTGGCAATTGAGCCTGGGAGTGGTGGCACGTGCCTGTAATCTTGTGAGGCTATAAACAGGTGAATCGCTATGAGTCAGATCTAGTAATGAAACACCGAACACCCTGTAGACCTTTCCCTAAAATACAAAATAACAATAACAATAATAATAATAATAAATACACCTTCTCCTAAAGAAGCAATTATATTACAGAAGGCCAGTCCAAGCAGATAAGTCACTGCTGCTGTGCACCGACACACAGGCAGAAATTCCCCAGAGTTCCAGAAAGGTTCAGGTCCCAGTAGTCCACAGTCTTCCTTGGGGCCTTTCAAGGCTGATGAGACCCTAGTACAGGGATTTAGGGTAGGCCAGGCAGCCAGGGCAGGGGAGCGCCGCTCCAAACAACGATCCTGATAGAGAAACTGGTGAGAAATCTCTAAAACAGGCTTATACAGCTTTTGATCCAACTGCTTCACTATTTTGTTAGCTGTCACGTAATTAAGCGGGCTTCACTCTAGTGACCATTGCAGTCCTCTGCTGTTCTGTAACTCCTTTAGCTCTATAGTTTATTTATTTGTAAATTATAAACACTTTTCAGCGGCTAGTATCAGAACCACATGAAGGTATATCCTGTAAAGTCTGTGGTATTTTATATAATATTTACTAACTTCAAGGCTGTAGTAACTGACATAGAACCATATATATCATGTTAGAATCCATGAAAGCATATTTATTGCAAACAAATCACCATGAACTCTACACTCTGCCTGAATATGTACCAGTTGTCCTTCATAAATAATGTTTAGATAAACAGCTACCACTTTATATAGTTAGGTTTCAAGCAATATGACACACATTACTTTTAAGAAACAGTATTCTGACTAGGACCTTCAATTTGTCAACACTAAGCTGCTTAGTCTTAATACCAGTGGCTGAGTAAAATATATAGTGAAGTCCAGAAAACATACTGAAGTCACAAATAGCAGAGTAGTTCATGTTTAAGGGCATCACTTTATTAGTATTGACAATGTCATTTGTGTAAATGAAGCATTCAAATGTTATATCTTTAAAAAGTATTTTATTATATACTATTTCACAGAAGTCGGAGGTATATAAATACAATGTTTCAATAAAATGAAATTTCCCAATTCCTCTAACAATGTTTTAGCTTTAATTTCTCATAATTGTTATAAGTTACTATTGTATTACATTGTGGTGATCATGTATTTCACTGTATTTATCTTTAGAGTCATTTATATTACTTTTTCAAATGATGTAGCTGAAATAATTGTGTTCATTGTGACTGGGGATGTTTTAAAAAACTTTTAGATCTGTACTAATTATTACAGTGACAATGTTTTAAATGTCTAGGTTCTATATATTTTTTCCTAAATATCAAGATCACACAGATTGTAGTATAGTCAACTGTATGGCTACCAATAAAGAATCACTTTCAGATCTAAAAAACAAAACAAAACAACAACAACAAAAAAAAAAAAAAAAAAAAAAACGGAATGATAGGATGAGTGTATTGAGAGTGAAGAAGGAGAATATTTGGGTGGGACTGAGGACAATATGTCTTTCATAACATATTTTATAACATTTCAACTGTTCAAAAGTACAAAAAAGAATGAGAAAGCAGAAAATAAATCACTAGTGAAAAGAAGAAATTTACTAATTTGATTCCAAAATAAGCTAAGATTCAAAGAATCTGTTTCGCTAAAGAAGCACAGAAATGGTCAACGTGGGGCCCGGCGGGATGGCTCAGTGGTCTAAAGCACCTGCTTGGGGAAGCTTGGGCAGCTTCAGGGACCGTGATTCGATCCCCAGCACCACATGCTGCGCCAGCCCTGCCCTCAGGGTAGGCTGAGCCGGCCATGAAAATGAGTGAATAAACAAACAAGGGTTCTGAAATAAGAAAAAAATTATAATAAATAAAATAAAATAAAAAATTCTAAAACAAACAAACAAAAAAGAAATGGTCAACATCACTAATCATCAAGAAAATGTCAATTGAAACCACAAGAAGATGTTATGTCACACCTGGGATGTGTCTTAGCAAAAACAAAAACGTGACAGAAGTTGATGGCAAAAATGTGGAGAAGTGAAATCTTTACGCTTTGGGGAAGGCAAACTGTTGGAGTTTATATGGAATATAATACGCCTCTTCACAGTTAAAAATCAAACTGCCATGCTATCCAGAAGTTCTCCTGTGAGGTACCTATCCACAGTAATTGAGTTACATGTTCTGTTATACATGTCTTGCTTTATCTTGCTCTTAACCACCCAGCAGAAAAGTTCAACACGAGGCATAAAAAGTTAAGCTAAATTAGCATGCTGAGCTGTAAAAGGCTTAAATCAATAGCTTCTAACATTGCCAGTTCTGTCAATAACCCACTGCGATTATGGAATATTGGACTATGTATTGAACTCTTAGTTCAATGAGAAGAAATTTTTGTACCACTAATGATTAGAAAAATTATCATGTCTACATCCTATGCTCTAAATAACTACTATGAGGACAATAATAAGCATTGTATCAATTATTGGGAATGTACTACTAATGTGTTTTGAAAGTCTCATTGTTATTTCTTATTAAAAATAATAACAAATATTAATTAATTAATTTTTTTAAATAAACGAAACAAAAAAGAACAGCATCCCAAAGAGGTATTAGCACTCCGGAATCACTGCAGCAAAATTCACAACAGCCCAAATGCAAAAGCAAAAGCAACCTAAATAACCACAAGCCAAGCAATGATTTAGGAAATGTGGGCCATGTACTCAGTGAGCCGGTCTTGGGCCTCAGAAAGGAAAGAATTTCTGCAATAGGTAATAGCATGGATGCATCTGGAAAATACTCTGCTAAACAAAGAAGCAAGTTAGAGAGATATAAATAACACATAATGCCCATTCATACGACGGTTAAAATAATCAAATTCATCAAATTAGAGTATAATACCATCTGAGGGACAAAGGGAGGGGTCAAGTGGGACACTATCAATCCCTATATAACATGGCACCTACAGGCAACAGTAAGGGGATGCACACCTAAACATTTGCTGAGAGAAAAGATCTTGTGTTAAGTGCTCTGGTCACAGTAACTTTTCAAGACTGACAAAGACAATATATAAATATGCCCTTATTAAAATAAATATAAATATAACTTTTCCTACCCAAATTTCGATACAGACCACCAATTAAAATAAATTGCACTGTCATCCTTAAAATATACATTGGGGCCAGGGAGATAGCTCAATGGAATAAGTACCTGCCTGGCAAGCACAAGGTCCTGAGTTCAATCCCTGGTACCACCAAAAAAAAAAAAAAAAAAACATTTAAACAAGCTAAAAATACATATAAACATTTATCAGTCAAATGAACTAAAATGTTAAAGAGACCTGAAAGTCTATCTCCAATACTTTGTAAATGCACTTACAGGTGTATTTTGCAAAAATACATTTTAGAATTTATTTAAGTCCATAAGAAGGATATAAGATATGAGTATTCAGTTGCTCACATTAATTTTAAAATATATATGATGTGGTTTAAGCACCTGTCCGGCAAGCACAAGGTCCTAAGCTTGGTCCCAGTACCAAAAAATTAAAAGATATAAAAATAAAATACATACAAACCCTTTTTTTTTTTTTTTTTGTCTTTTTGAGACAGGGTCTCGCTATGCAGTTGAGGCTGACCTTGAGCTCACTTTTGTAGCCCAGGCTGGTCTCGAACTCACACCAATCCTCCTGCCTCAGCCTCCCGAGTGCTGGGATTATAGGCGTGAGCCACCACGCCCAGCCATACAAACACTTTTAATACTTGTCTTTTAAACAGCAGAGCCTACCGCTTCGCCTTGAATGTTGCCAGCCATGGTGACTCACTCCTAATAAAGGAAGAAAGCTGAAGTGACAAGGACACCTCTTTGGAGACAGGTCATAAAAAGTACTAACGCTTTCCCTTGCTGGCTGTAGGGAAAGTCAGCTGCTAGACCACACGCAGCCAAAGGATGGAGCACAGGGGAGAGGAACTGAGACCTCCTGTGCTAGCTGTTGAAACGGTGGGGAGTGGAGGCCGCCAGCCAGCAGCCACACTGGTGACCTTCCTCCCAAGCAGGCCCCTCAGCCTGCTGAGCCTGCACCCTGCTGAGTCTTGAAAGAATTCAGGGAGAAATGAGGACCCCATAAAAGATTCCAGACTGGGGCAGGCCAGATAGCTCAGGGACTAAATCGCCCACTTAAACAGACACAGTGACCAGGGTTTGATCCCCAATTTGCCATGATGGCCCTGCCCCCAGGGAGAGCTGAGACAGCGATTGAGACTGGACATGGTGGCTTGTACCTGTAACCCTAACACTTGGGAGGCTGAAAACAGGAGAATCACTACGAGTCCCATGTACATAGTGAGACCCTGTAGACCCTGTATTAAACACATGTGTGTGTGTGTGTGTGTGTGTGTGTGTGTGTGTGAGAGAGAGAGAGAGAGAGAGAGAGAGAGAGAGAGAAAGAAAGAAAGAAAGAAAGAAAGAAAGAAAGAAAGAAAGAAAGAAAGAAAAGAAAAGATCCGAGGCTACTGTAGTTTGTATGGAACAAGAAAAGCTTTGAGGATTACCTGCTAAGGTTTGAGATAATTTGTTATGAACTAACATAATTCATGTGTGCAGAAAAAGAAAGCAATTAAAAATTTAATGCTAAAACACAAAAAAGAAAATGAAACACATGAGTCTTTAGCTATGATACCTGAAGAAAAGAACAAACATGAACAAAGGTCCAAAAGTAACCTTCTATTGACACAGTTAATGGCTGTAGGTTAATGTGTACCTTAAAACATTAATATCAATAGTTATAAAATTATACATAACATGCTTAAGTTCACAGGATACATAATTACTGTTATATGATGTCAGTATAAAGTAACCATAATATTTTTAAAAACACAAATAGTTAAACAGTAAGAAAAAAAAACCTTTTTTTTACTAATACAAAATAATTAAATGTTAAAGATCATCATGATAGGGAACATCATTATTTCATTTTATGAAAAAGGAGTCCATGTAAGTCCATGCAGAAGGGCAAAACTGAAAACAATAGTAGGAAGAAAATGGCCAGAGAAAAACACAGACCAAAAACTTAACCAAGGTTTAATTTTCTTGCCAGACACAGAAAAAAAATGAACAAGAAAAAACCAATTGCACAGAGTAAAAATAAAATACATAAATTAAAGTAATAGATAATTCAAGAAAAGATAGCAAAAATATAAAGCTATGTCCTTTTATTTTAAAGCCAATCTCAGAGGTATCAAACTTTCATAACGTAAATGAGGGGAGGGGATGAGAAAGGGCATGGGAAGGAAATGATTTCAAGTGTGTCAGATGCATGTACCAAATATGCACAAGGCATGGACACATTGCACATAATAAACTCAAACTAAAAATAATGCTAACAAGAAGAATGAACATAGGGAAGAGGTTTAGTGGAGGGAGAGAGGAGGGTTGAAAGTGAAGAAATTACGAAAGATTCATGTTGTTCTATGTATATCCATGGCCTAAGGCAAATGCACTAAAACTCGTGCACTATAACCATGACTTATAAAATAGGTAAATATGATTTCAATTGCTTGAAACAGAAATGTAGTTCAATGCTCATCTGACTGTAGGAATTCAGATACAGAAATTAAACTAATTTCTAGATAGATAGATAGATAGATAGATAGGTAGATAGATAGATAGATAGATAGATAGATAGATAGATAGATAGATAGATTTAATTTCACCCCAATGGAGAAACAGTAAGAAATGTGGACCAAGATGTATCTCCCTGTGTACATTTTTAACATTTTTAATGGAGGTGAGTGGCGTGCAATAAAATTTGCCATTCAAAAGTAGTTACAAAGTAACGCACTGTGCATTCATCACTAACTCATTAGAAAAATTTAGTTAAATTTTTAATCAACTATATTAGCATTGTTATCTCATAAGTATCATAGCAAATAGTTACTTGCCTTTATTTTATTTTTGTTGCTATATATTCAAGTATGAACAAGGACATTGAAGGAACTATGTCAAAAGCCTGTGATCACCCGCCATGAGGCTCATAATCATAAAGCAGTCTTTCTATCCTGTTCATTTCCATATCCACAGCACCAAAAGTAGTTCCACAAATGGAACAGCAATTCATTTTTTTGATCAACCTTCCAACTACACGTAGTTGCATGATTTTCAGTGTATAACTGCCTCATTGAGGTATAATTCATATGCCATACTCTTCATTATTTAAATTGTACATTCGAAGGATCAACCAAATAGCTCAGTGGATTAAAGCCCCTGTAAACAGACACAGGAGTCAGGCGTTCAATCCTCAGACCTGCAGTGTCAGCCCTGCTCCTGGGGTGTGCTGAGAGGCAGTTGAGACTGGGCGTGGTGGTGCACACCTGTAATCCCAGCTCTTTGGAGACTGCAAATAGGAGGATCACTAGGAGTCCAATCTAGCAGTGAGACCCTAAACATCCTGTAGACCCTTCCCTAAAATATAAATAAATAAATAAATAAATAAATAAATAAATAAATAAATAGTGTGCTCCAATGCTTTTTATTATATTCACAATTATCAAACATCACTAGACTTTAGAATATTTTCATTACTGCCTAAAATTAAAATTTGGACCCCCTAGCCCTTCTGGTCTCCTTCAAAGAGTAAGGCATTTTCTATCACTGTAGATATGTGTCTTTAAGAAGTCATATAAACTGAATCATAAAATGTGTGACCTTAAAGGAGAGGTATTTATGGGAGTCTAGGACCTGAGCTGGGTGATTTTAAGGCAGGTCTTACAAGGCAGGGAAGTGTTTAAGGGTGGGCAGTATTTATTTAGATTAGCGAAAGCAAGTCTGGAAGGGCAACTGTTAATTCTGCTAAGTAAACGAGCTGTTTCACAGTGTTGTTTCCAGGAGCAAGCACTTCCTGAAACATGCAGCTGAGCTGCTCTGCTGAGTCCCAGGAATGTGTAACAAGGCAAGAATTATCTTGTTGTCAGCCTCATGTAGCTTTTTTTTTTCCATCATAAAATACATTTAAAATTTTGTTAAGTTCATGTAAATATTGACTTGGAGCATGTAATAAGGGAAAGAAATGATTTGTTTTGGACTTTGAAGCAGGTATTTCTAGTAGTTCCTCTTTATTCTCATGGAACTACATAGCTGTTCTAATCCTACTATATTAACTTCATAAACTTTATTTTTTATTATTTATTTGTGTGGGGGGGGGGACCCAGGGTTTGAACTCATGACCTTGCACTTGCCAGGCAGACATTTGTGCCACTGAGCTATATTCCCAGCCCCCATAAACTTTATTTCTATTGTTCTTTATCTTAATGTGTGGCTGTCATCTGGTATACTCTAAACAATTGGATCATGAAATATTCAGTATGGGTTGGATATAACATGTTTCTTATAATTTCTTTTTTATCTATCTATCTATCTGTCCATCCATCTTTCTAAAAGATCACATCACTAATTCTTCCTCTCCTATATGGATGTCTGCTGTTTATTTTTATTGTCTCTCTGCCTGTGGCAGAACTTGCAGTGCAGTGTTAACACAGAAATAGTGAAAACAGGATTCTGAGGGTGCGACTAAGCAATGAAGCGCCTCCCTGCTGATACTGAAAAGTCACCCTTCTCGCTCCTGATGCTAGGGCTGAAGCTTTCATATTAAATATGATGCTAGCTTTTGTTTTCATAAGCAGCCCTTCCGAGACTGAAGAAGTTCCTAAATCCCTTTTTATTGAGTATTTCTACACCGAATAATGTTGAACTTGGTTAAATATTTGGATGTGTCCCTTATCATGATTATATGAGTTTTTTTTTCCTTCATTCTGGTAATATGGTGTATCATTTTAATTGATTTTCACATATTGAAGTAAGCTTACATTTCTGAGGAAATTTTTCCCTTGGTCATGATAAGGCATATTTGCTTTGGGGATTTGTTTAATTGTTTTCTGTATTTAGGGCAGGGTCTATAGGATCTCACTACACAGAACAGACTCAGTGATTCTCCTGCTTTCAGCCTCCAAAGCGCTGGAATTACAGGCACGCACCACCATACCCAGACTCAATTGCCATCTCAGAGAACTTGGGAGGTAGGGCCAGTAGGACAAGCTGAGGATTGAACCCCCTGACCACTGCTCTGCCTAAGCAGGCACTTTAGTTGGCTGTGCTATCTGGGATCCTGTGATGAGGCATATTTGTATATGTGATAAGTTTAATTTTTTAGTATTTTGTGGAGAATTTTCAAATCTATAATCTTAAAGGATACTGATGGTAAGAATCTGTAGTTTCTAATGGTTTCACCTGGTTTGAGTGTTAGGGTAAGTGGCCTCATGGAATATGTCAAGAAATGTTACCACATCTTCAGCTTATATTTTGAAAAACTTGTGTAAGATTGGTGTGAATATGAGTGGAATATTGTCCCTTCTAACACATTTCCTTACAGTTTCCATTTAAATTTCGTAACGCTACTTCAATAATTTCCTATTCAGTTTGGCTAGAACTGTCAGGTTATCTAGTTCACTGACTTGAAGCTTGCTGGACTCTGCAGTCCCTTGTAACACTTCTCATTTCTGAAGTCAGCACTGACTTCTTTTGCTTCTGCTCGTCATCATCTAAGCTTTTTTTATGTTGTTGATGATTTTCTCTATTGTTTTTCTATTACTTAATTAATTTCCTCTCAAACCATTTCTTATCATCTTCCTCCAAAGACTCTGAGTTTCATTTGTTCTTACTTTTCTTGAAGTAAAATCAAAGGGCTATTGATTTGAAATCTTTTTATTTATTAATGCTGGCATTTGTAACTGTAAATCACCCTCTGAGCACTGCTTTTGTTGTATTCGGTAAGTTTTCGTATGTGTTCACTTTTCTTCTCACAATACCTTCTACATTTCCGGTGATTTCTCATTGACTATTCATTATCTAGGGTGTGTTGATTATTTTGCACAGATAGCGATTGGCTCAAATTGTCTCCTGCTTTTAAAGTTTAATTTTATTCTTTTGTGTTCTCAGAGCACACTTTGCATTGCTCCTGTGTTCCTCTGATAAGGCTGCCACTACAAATATCACAAGGAAGAGCAGGTGGCTTGTAGAATGCAAGTTTGTTGTCTCACAGTCCTGGAGGCTGGAGGGAATGGAGAAAAAATGAGGCCACTGGTCCTAAATGAAACTTGACCAGATGCTTAGCAGAAGCAAAGTGTAAATACAAAGAGAATGTGATGTGAAGACTAACTAGGAGGGGATGGCCATGGGCAGGAAAAGGAAGGAGCCCTGAACACAGCTCATAGCCCTCATAAGAAACCAACCCAGCCAATGTGCTGGCTTGGCTTTCCACACTAGAAAACCATGACAGGATAAATGATAGCCGCAGTGAAAAGAAGTTTTTCTAGTGGCAGGGAACCACTGCCTTCAATACCAAGAATAAAAGTTGTTATATTTCAATGACAGAGTAGAAAATGACATCAGAAAAAGTTAAATTATCATAATGCTTGATACTCTTATTGATACTCAGGGATTTTTCTTTTTCTTTTACTTTTTTGTATTTTTAGGGAAGGGTCTACAGGGTGTTCAGAGTCTTAGTACTAAATCAGACTCGTAAAGCCTCCCAAAAGCTGGGATTACAGGCTCATGCCTCTATGCTCTGTCTCAATTGCCCTCTCAGCATATGCCAGCACCAGGGCCAGGGCAGTACAGCAGGCCTGGGGATTGAACCCCCAGCCACTGTGCCTGCTTACAGATGCTTTAATCTGCCGATCTATTTGGCCAGTCCTACTCAGAGATCTTTCTTATTTACTTATTTATTATGGCTGGCTCAGCCTTCCCTAGGAGTGGGACTGGAACAGCATATGGTGCCAGCAATTGAAACATGGTCCCTGTGGTTGTCTAAGCTTGTCTAGGTAGGTACTTTAGACCACTGAGCTATCTCACCAGCCCCTCGGGGATCTTCCTTAACTCCCTGAAAATAATACAAAATTTTGGTTAATTTTCACAATGTTGAAAAGTTGACTATAATATTTTGTCTTGTTTTATTATTTTTTTTAGGGAGAGAGTTTTCAAACTCCCTCATGTTAATATTTGGATTATGTCCTAGCACGAAGTTTAACGAAATATCTTTTGTGATTAGAAAGGGAAAAATGTTTAAGTGGAGAAATTAAAAAGAAACAGTCAATCTTAATAACATAATGAAATATTCAAAATGCTTTAAAATAATGTTGAGATATCAATATTGATATCACAGTTCAACATTTAATGAAGTAGCACCCACTGCTTACATTTAGTAAGTGCTTCTGCAAGGTAACTGCTGTAGTAGACAATTGCAATGTAGTATTAATTATGTCATTATATTTCCATGCTACATGAAGATGCTAAATTTTCTATTTTATACATATGGATGGTAAAGCTGAGAGTTTAAGTAGCTATCCAATATAAGTAGCTATCCAGCTTTGGATAGCAAAGGTTGAAACTATGCTAATGTAGGTAAATCTGATACTAATGGATCCCTCTTAACCTCTCTAAGTGCTAGAATACTACATGGACTCCTCCCCAACATCTCTGTTATACTGACTCAAACGCCCTCTACACATTGATAATACTTCATTTCTAAAACTGAGTATTCAATAGAAGTAACTACTTTTTGAAATATAAATGTCAAATGGGCATGCAAATGGACATATGTTTTCTTTAGCCTTGTGGTTCAAGGGCATAAGTGAAACTGGATTAAATGAAGTATTCTCTTGGGAGACAAAGGAAGGCAAGCGAGTACTGCTATCCTCCTGGCATATTCCTCCTGCTTCCTAGTACCAAAGAAGATAGCAGGGTCTGCTGTTGTTAAGCAAACAGAATACTTAGGAGACCGATGTACCTTACTGAAACTGTAGGTGACTTAGGACACAAAGTAAGGGTGATTTAGTCATACCAAGAATGCCATAAATGTGCTTTCTGAACAAAGAGTGATAGTCCTAAATCAATTATTCAATGGCAGAGAGAGAGGAAAAAAAAAAAAACTCTAGACTAAAAAAATAGCACATGCAATGTGATAAGCTTTAGATAGTGAGGAAATGGGTACAGATAAACATGATTCTGAGAAGCATTTGCAAGGCCTCACAGAGTCATCCCAGGCCATATAAAGGATTTGGGATTTGCTCATAAAGGGAATAAAAAGCCACTCAGTGGGTTCAAGTAGAGAATCGATATGTTTAGAATTGCACTTGTAGAAGAGCACTCTATGCACCCTGAGAGGAGTCTGGCAATCAGAATGTTGCTGTAGGAGTCTGAAGGATGTAACAGTGGCCAAGGCACAAAGAGATTATGCCGCATCCTGGAGCAAGAGGAACACAGCACTCTAGGACGTACAGCTGCCAGGGTTTAAGGAGTCATTAAACAGAGGGGCTGAGAGCATTGGCGGAGCAAAGGGCAAAGTGCTCCTCCTGATTTCCTGCTTTTACTGTGGTCTCCCCTGAATAGTACCCTGGAGCCCCCTCCGTCACTCTCTGCCTCTCTGTGAGGATTTACTTCAACACAACAGATGTTTGAGATTAGCAACTTGATTTTTAACAAACGCAAGTCTCTTTGTATAGACTTTCACATCAACTTCTAGTATTTTTTAAATTTTCAATTTATAAAAGTTCTTAGTCTTCATTTTACAGACATACAGGCTGAAGCATAAGGAATTTAGTTAACTTGCTAAGGTTTGCATAGGCAATAAGTATTTAAAATAAAATAGACTGAAATATGTACAAATATGAGATTATTTATAAATTTGCATATGAGAATATGTTAGAGTTTGTATAACTAAGTAGGGATATAAAGAATAAAGTTTTCCACTTAGTTCTAGAAAACTATATTGTTGTTTCTAAGATAAATTATATTTAAATAATAATGATCTTGCACTACCCTCATTGTAGCTCAGCAATATATTATCTACAACCATCTCCCAAGACAAAAGTTGCTTTGACTCCTCAGCAGGGCAAACTATTCTGTTTCACAAAAAGTAAGTGTATTACTGTGCTTCCCTGTACACTCCCAAAGGGGAGCAACAGAAAAGAGATGCTGCTTCATATTTCACTGTAAGTAGTACAGCATGGAGAATATTTCATCTGAAATATCCCCCTTCCTCCTTTTTATTAACTATCCTCTTCTAGATGTCAAGTCTCAGATTCAGTGTTAGACATGTTTCATAGGGCTCTACATATTTAAATTTGGAGTGCTATACAAAAGCCAAGCACCTAATTACCTCCAACATAATATGTACTACCTTCATAGGTGTTGGAAACTTTTTCTGGAGGTCACTCAGAAGCATCAATAGAGCTTTGCAAATTTCACTCCTCAGGTAGCCTTTGCTATTCTATTTATTCTTTCATAATGTTCCCTCTGTTCTCTGACATAATTTTCACTGTTGCAAGTTAATGCCATCCCCACGACTGTCCATTCTACAAGGGCAAAGGCTCAGACTACTTCGTTTCCTGGCAAAAAGCCTGAGATCTAGTTTCCAAATGGACACTCAGGCATCTCAATTCCAGTTGGTATGTGGAGTTCTTTATTCAAAAAATAGAAGCTGGGCCGAGCGTGGTGGCTCACACCTGTAATCCCAGCACTCGGGAGGCTGAAGTAGGAGTATTGGTGCGAGTTCGAGACCAGCCTGGGCTACAAAAGTGAGCTCAAGGCCAGCCTCAACTGCATAGCAAGACCCTGTCTCAAAAAGACAAAAAAAAGAAGCTGAGCCATGGAGAAAATGAGAATAGAACTGCTAGTACTAGTTATACTTCCACTAGTTTTCTCCAGGCCATTGACTGAAATACTTCTTTAAGAATTAATGAAAAGGGCTGGGGACATAGCTCAGCAGCATAAGCATCTGTCTAGGAAGCACAAGGTCCTGCGTTCAATCCCTGGTGCCACAAAAAAAGGAAGGAAGGAAGGAAAGAAAGAAAGAAAGAAAGAAAGAAAGAAAGAAAGAAAGAAAGAAAGAAAGAAAGTGAGAGAGTCAGATAACTCAGTGGACTAAACCTGCTTAGGCAAAGCACCACAGCTAGGGTTGATCCCTGGCATGCCTCATCAGCCCCGCCCTGGAGCATGATAAGACTGGGCATGGTGGAGCACACCCGTAATCCCAGTACTAGGGAGGCTGAAAACAAGAGAATCACTACAAGTTGGATTTATGTAGTGAGACCCTGTAGACCCTGTACTGAAGACATAATTTTTTTTTTTTTTTGTAATTGAAAAAAGGAAAAAAAAAAAAAGGATTAGTGAAAAGAAGCTAGAAAGGACAGGAAGAATTGGGGATATAGAAAAGCTGCCTGGCTCCTGTAAGTACTGAGTCCATTCCTGATGTTCAGTCTAAGTATGCAGTGTCATGCTTCACCCCTCATCTTCCAATAACAGTATGACTCCTCGTACCTCTCTAACACAGCCACAGACCAAGAAGCTGGTATGAGGGACTGTGAATCTCCATGCCCTTACGTCTCCTTTCTCAATTAGTGATTTGTTCCCAGTGAATATTGTTGTTCTTTCCCATTAGATAAGATATATTTTAATAAAGGCTTCTATTTGGGCTTGGCAGATAGACAGGCAGTCTAAGTGCCTGCCTAGCAAGCACAAGGACTGGGGTTTAATCCCTGGTACCACATGCAATGCCAGCCCTGAAACCCCAGGCACACTGTGCCAGCCACCAAAACCAGGCCCATAATCCCAGCACTGAGGAGCTGAGACAGGAGGATCACTACAAGTCTGAGCTGTGTAGCATGACCCTGTACCAAGTTAATAAATAAATTAATAATGATTTTTTTAAAAAAAATAAACGAAGACTACTATTTTTCTATTCTATTACTTACTTACTAATTTCAGCAAAGCTTAGAATACTTCAAAAACATTCAGAACAGGTTGTAAAAATAAAGACTACTGTGCAGCATATATATAACAAGGGTCATGCGAATCCAAGACGTTTAACAAGTTTCTAGATCATCAGAGACTTTATTGACAAGAAACCATAATGTAGGGCCAGGGACATAGGTCAGCAGCATAAACGCCTGCTTGGCAAGTACAAGGTTCAGAGTTCCATCACTGGTACAGTAACAAAATAAAAAAAGAAGAAGAAAGAACCCATAATGTAAGAGAATAAATGAGATGGAGGCTGCGTTGAGCAGCACAGTTTGTTTCCCTTGGACTTGCAGTGTCTTCATGTTTGTTTCCATTTAGTGCCATTTTGTGGCTGACCTCAGAGCCCCATCCTGCATTTGAATTACACAACTGCTGAATTCATCATACCTCAAAACCATTTGCAAGTTAATCATTTTGAGCCAAAACCTTAATAATAACAATTATAAAATGAATATGCAGGATTTCTTGTCAAAATCATATCATGCTCTTCACTCAAGTGCCAATTTCTAATTTGCCCTTTTTTTCCCCCAGTAAGGAGTTGAGCTTCTTACAATGACTTGTCTAATCCCTGGGCCAAATCATCAAATACTAACTACCTGAATAGATTCAAAATCCTCACCTGGAAGCACACAAAAATTTTTTATACATTTCAAGTAATAGATTTGGTCTTATTAGCACACAGGTTTTTCTAAGAGACTTCAAAACCCTTTGAAAGAATGAAACTTATCATTTGAACCACCAGGCCCCAAGAAAAACATGAGTTGAATGACAAAGTCCAGGAAAACTGAGGAGAAGTAAGTGGTCAAATCGCAAGTGTTTACCTTCTAAAGTTGTATCACACGTACCACTTCCTATTGAGAGCCCACTTCACATGGTTCTTATTCAAGCTGCTACTTGCATATAATGAACAAGAAGACAGGAAAGCATCTAAATAAAGCTATTCTTTGAATAAAGACTGTGCATAAAGATGCCTGTCGTCTACCATTTTCAAGTGTACCTCACACCTAATAATGACACAAGCAGCTCTGTTTTCTTCTCCAACAGTGAGAGAAAGTTTCTCAAGAAGCCTAGGGTTACAACTCTTAACATTTGTACTAAATTCTTTCCTTTGTGATTTTAAAAGAAAAAGCTAGGATCTTTCTCTAACAGCTGGTTTTCCTCTCAGTAGCTCAGAGGAAGTCACTGGGTTATAATAGAACTTTTATAGAAAAAAATTGCTATGATCTTTGCTTTATTCAGAGACTTCCATAAAGTCACTTCCGGTTTTCAAATGACCTAGTTAACTAGCTACTCAATAGGCAATAAGGAATCCTAAGAGTAAAACAACTACCATGATTTGTGGCCTATTTCTATGCAAATTTCTATATCGCAAAATAAGACTTTAAGCATAATATGTTATAGTTACACTTAAGCTGTAAGTCAATCCATTGTGCAAAGTCCTGTGAAGCCCAATTCACTTGTACTAACCTCTTAGTGCTATTATTCAGAGCTAGAACCAATAGCTCTAAAGACTGAATATAAGTGCTCTAAACCATCTCCCACGCGAGGCCAATTTGGAGAAATTCAATATCATCCATAAGGGCAAAAAACTTCAGCAGGAGGAATCTACCAACCAGGCTCTCTCAGATCCCCATCCCATATTGTGGTACTAAAACACTACTGCAACACAGTGCTCAGTATATTTAATGACAAGATGATGAATAGATCGGAGAATAGAGTCAATTTGGAAGTTTTATCCACTAACATTAAATGCTAATGTACAAATCAAATGAAATCTTTATTACAAGCATTACAAAGTATAATGGAAATATACACTAAATTTTTAGATTTTATAAAAATCATTACAATAAAAGAATGTCATTAATTCTCTTCAAAATACTCATCTTCACCTTCAACTGACTTGTCATATTATTCTTGCCATTTCTCTGAAACATTCTGGAGTCCTCTGTTGTGTCTCAGTTGTGCAGTCCTGGTTGCCTCGATTTGCTAAATCCATTCAGAAGTTTACCTTTC
This sequence comes from Myocastor coypus, assembly GCA_004027025.1. Taxonomy (NCBI): domain Eukaryota; kingdom Metazoa; phylum Chordata; class Mammalia; order Rodentia; family Myocastoridae; genus Myocastor; species Myocastor coypus. The sequence continues at coordinate 9,224 of PVJA010008828.1, read as the reverse complement.
ACAGTCATTTTGACTTTGAAGAGCCGGGGTGTGCATTGCTGGATCCAGTGAAAACGCTGGACGAGGGTGCACCTGCACTGCAGGGCTTTTCTGAGCTGTCTGCCCTTTGGACAACATTCAGCAGTGTGCACGGTATGCCTGGTCACAGGCATGAAAGTGGATTTCCGGAGCTGCTTCAAAACATGGCAAGAATGATGGGCTGAGCGTGTCTGAAGAAGGAGGGACTGTGTGCGGGGGAATAAATTACTCTAATTCTTAAATTTTAAACACACACTTGTTTTGTTTTATTTTGCTTTGCTTTGCTTTGTTTATGAGCCCTTATACTTTTACTTAGGACAGACACCCTAAATATTCCAACATCTTGTTCCCTTGGTGGCTTGCATGTTATAGGGACAATGAGAACCGGAGTCTGGTTAGGGCTGAAGTAAGTTAAATGTAATTCGACTTCCCAAATGCCAATGCGTGCTCTGTCACTGAATAGGATGGTATGATAACGGTAAGAGGATGGTGGTTCTCTGCCAACCTGAGTACTTTTAATACCCTAGAGGAAATCCATACAGGCAAAACTGTAAGGCTGCTGCTAAAGATCTCACTTTTTTAAGTGAGAGAGGCGCATTATATAGCAATTATTATTTCAGTCCAAACTGTGAGAGCTCTGGCATCAGAGATTCTTCACCAGAGGTCACATTGCTTCTACGTGATGGAGGGAAACCCTGGCTAGCAGCATTTTCCAAAAAAGTGCAAATATTCCCACTATTGCCAACTTCAATTTCCCACCCAGCTCAAAAAATTTCTAATCAACGCCAGCAAGCCAGGCTCAGCTAGGTCTGAAGGCAGGGGACGCTGGAATCAGTCTTTGCTTGTGTGCGCAGTAAGGACAATTTGCATATTAGATTATTTATATCCATCCAAAGGAAGGGAAAGAATCCTCTGCATACATGATGCAGTTAGCTAAGATGTTGTGGAAGATCCAGGAAAAGATGTAACCATGCAGCAAATCTTAAAACAAGGTCTTGTGATACAAAAGAGGGTGCAAAGCATGTCCAGTGAAACACAGCTATGAGGCCCAGCTCTCAGGTGGGCAGGAGGGGACACACCATCCGGAAACACATCCCCATGGGTGGCCGTAATGCTAGTGAGGAAAAGCAGATCAGTAACTTTTAAGGTTTGTGGACTCAGAGAAGACTGCAGAGCCAGGAGCTGAAGCCTCAGCTGGGATCTGTGTGGGACCCAAAGGAGCAGAAGACGAGGTGACACGGCCCTTGATGCTCTGCCTGCCTTCCAAGGGACAGATTGCAGAGCTCCTTAGGGGTCCCTGGCCACTGTTTCATTACTATGACAAGGATAAAAGCAAATATAAAGCATATTTTAATATAAGAAAATTTATCCTCTTCATCTTTTAAGTTTTCAAGTTCTCAATTTCTCTTTCCCTCTCTGTCTCTGTCTGTCTGTCTACTGCTCTGTCTGTCCTTTTGTTACTTCCCCCTACACTGCCATTAAGCTATCCCTTACTATATGGTCATTTTCCAAAATACACCACAAAAAGGTACCTTACTTCTCCCTTAGGCCCAATGAATCCTACAGAAATGAATGTGCTCTAGCACAAGACAACTGAAACCTTACCTGGGGTTCACTTTTAAAAGCAAAACTTTTACTTTAATCAACATTTCTTTTCCCTTACTCTCCCTTCAGGATGTTAAAATCAACAGCATCCAGTGAAGGCGTGATCATTTGTATGATATCACTTAAGTAATTTAAATAACTTTCAAATGATTTAAAGGTAAATGAAGCTCAGTTCTTAAGAAGACTTGGCAGGTACAAAGTATGCAAATATAATACCTTTCTTAAAGGTTAAGCAAAGCCAAACAAAACAGTGTCTCCTGTCACATGTCAAAAACTGGTGTTGGTTGTTTGTGTACTAACAATACTGACATATCAGAAAGGAAATATAATAAAATCTGCTATTGTTCATTATTTTCAAAACTCCAATACAAAGCAAAACAAATTCTGAAAAATGACAAGTGTCATGGATTGTGACAGAGAGACTTGTACTTACTTGACAAGTTCTGCAGCTCCATTTGAAAGACACAACTACTGGTCAGTCACATACAGTAGCATAAAGGCAAAAATGAGTCAGAGTTTTTGAGCTCTGAGTTTTTATTTATTTAATTTTTTTTTTTTCCCCTGTATTTAGGACAGGGTCTACAAGGGTCTCACTACATAGATCGGTCTCAAAATGATTCTCCTGATTTCAGCCTCTCAAATGCTGAGACTGCAGATGTGAACCACCACACCCAGTCTCAATCTCAGCATGCCCGGCAGGCAGGGCTGACACAGCAGGCCAGGAATCAAACCCCTGCTACAGTGTTCTGCTTAAGTATGTGCTTTAGCCCCCTGAAATATCAGGTCAGCCCCCAAGTTTTTAAATCTAGAGTTCTATACTCATTTATTGAAGCAACATAATATTTCTGATTTCCATTTCTACCTATTATGGAGGAAATAGGCACTGTCTTCTCTGAATTTCAACCAAGGAATATACTCCATTCTAGCTCTGGTCTTTCACTAATCATTTACCATTTCCCCAAAGTGACAACTTTCTTTAGGTTCAGACAAAGAAAATTCTCCTTTCTATTCCCAGTACCCAGCATGGTCTATTTCACAAGAGTTCAATAAATACTGGAAAAACAAATGACTTTCAAACAGCTCTAAAAGGAACAATAGTGTATCTCATATGTTGAAATCTTTCCTTCCTCTCTCAGCCCCATTCCCTCTTCCAGATAACTAAATCCAACTGGTAGTTTGACTCTCTAAACCAGAATTCTCAAGGGGCCCACATTCCAATTTACAGTTAGCTAGAGAACAGCCTTGCATCCTTCTCTTCCATTTCATCACCACCATATCCTCAACACTCCACACTCTGAGCTAATTACTTCTGTACAACATTTGCTGCGTAAACTTCACTTTCCACATCTTAATTGGAAAAGAAGAAAATGATTAGTATCCTCCTTCCCCTGATACCTAGATTACTTTAGTATAATAAACTGTGTATTGATTGTTATTTACTATCTCTTACCTAAATTGCTGATTAAAGCCTTGATTTTATGTTTACGTCTAATGTCACATTGTTAGAAAGCCATTACTGTAACTGCAATGAAATAAAAAAGAAAATGAACTAGGAACTCTCTGCATGTTAAATGAAAAGTAGCTCATTATATTGAAAAGGAAGTAGACACCACCAATTGAGGAACTGGATTTCTGGGCACACACATGCACTCCTCTTTTCCTCTCTCCTCCATTAAACACCCTTTTTTCATTTTATCTCATGTCTCTATAAAAATGCTGCAGATAACTATTACTAAAACGTAGTGAAGAAAAGTAAGTAACAATATTAATCTTTAGAATTTTAAGTATCCATGATTTGAAGAATTCAGGCAGAAATTAAGCTGATTTCAGAAGCACAAGTCTCCTTGTTGATAACACAGAATATAACCAATTATTTCATAAGTTCTCAAAATTATATATAATATAATGAGTGTATATTCCAGCAGCAGATTTTAATGTTTAGTGCCAAACAACAGTTAAATAAAAGCATAAAAATACTGACATGTAAATAACATCCTTTATGACTTTATTGATTATCCAATTTACTAAATTTCTTAAGATGCTCTAAAGAAAATTTTCACTGAAAGAATGCAAGCAGTATTTCTCAGAAAAAGGCAACATCCCTTTTCTCTGAACTATTTTTTTTTTTTCCAGATGAAAGATGCGTGTCTGGATACAGAAACAAGCTGTACACATTCACGAAGAGAAAGAAGGACATAAAATCCAGATGATATTGTATATATAAATATTAATAAATATACTTCTGACAGTCAGTGTTCTATGCTACAGGAATTTCAATGTCCACATCTGCATACATGACTTTGATTTGACAGTAATGGTAAACATACATTTTTCATCAGTAATACAAGGGAATATTTTTAAAAATAATATGGCAGACATATATAATTGCAATTGTTTTGACTTTTTTTAAAGGGAAATGGGAACAGGTATTTAAATAAACAATATGTGCTTCAATAGAAATCTTACCAAGTGTAAGATGCCATGGGAATCAAATGCCCTTGGAGAGGACAGGGTAGGCCTTCTCCTGTACTCATGGTGTGGTGCTCAGAGCAGCACCAAGTGGCCCCTGGGTGGAGCACCAATGTGCTGCACCTAGATTCCTGAACTGGCCCCAGATAAAATAAGCTGGAAGAAAGAAAACTAATATGAAGAAGGAAAAAAACTATTCACAAGCACACCAAGAAACATTAAAAATTAAAAATGAACATAAGCAAGGAAGTAAAAGACCTTATCAATGACCACATTACTCTGGAAAAGCAGATCAAATTGGACATGAGAAACTGGAACGATAACCCTTGTTCCTAGAGAGACTGAACCAATATTGTCAAAGTGGTCATACCTCCAGAGCTGATTTAAACAGTTTAGGTTCCAAAACAGATTTAAGGCAGTAAACATACCAATAATGTTCCTCACTGAACTAGAAAAAAAAAAAAATCCTAAAATTTACATAGATTCAGAAAAGCAAAAGCCATCCTGCACAATAGAACAAGACAGAGACATCACACAATCTTCGACATCAGGTCACATTACAAACCACGGTGACAAAGAACAGCATAGTTTTAGAAAAAAAGAAAACAGATCTGTTGATAAATGGAACAGAACCAAGCCAGGCACACTGAGTTATCAAATTTTTGGCAAATACCTCGAAAATATGCACTGGAGAAAAGACAGCCTCGTTGGTGCTGGGGAAATGGGCAGTGCACATCCTGAAGACCAGATCTAGACCAGTATCTCTCACCATATGCTAAACTGAAGTCAAAATGGAACACAGATCTAGTTTGTTAGAAGACAAAATAGGTAAAAATCTTGAAGACATTGGCATAGGCAAGAACATACTGAACAGAACTCCAGAGTCACAAGAATATCATGAAGCAGGCTGTCCAGATAGCTCAGCGGACTAAAGTTCCTGCTTAGGCAGAATTCAGGGCCTGGGGTTTAGTCCTCAACCTGCAGTGGTGGCCCCACCCACGGAGGGGGGGCACTGAGATAGTGGTTGAGATTGGGCGTGGCAATGCATGACTGTAATCCCAGCCCTTTGGGAGGCTAAAAACAGGAATCACTGATATATATAATGAGACCCTGTAGATTCTGTAGAACCTTTACTGAATACAAAAAAAGAAAAAAGGTTATCATGAATCAACATAAGGGATTATACCAAATAGAGAAGCCTCTTCACAGCAGAGGAAATCATCACACAGTGAACAGAGAACCTATATAGTGGGAAAAGCAACTGCCAGCTACTCCTCAGAGGCCTAGTATCTAGAATACATAAAGAACTCAAACAAATTAGACCGTCCCAAAATAAATGTTTCTATTTTTTTTTTAAATGTATATGGGAAATGAATACATACTTTTAAAAAAGTACAAAAGGCCAAAAAATACATGAAATAGTGTTCAATATTTCTGTTGATTACAAAAATGCAAATGAAAATAGCATGTAGATTTAATTTTACTACAGAAATAATGGCTGGCTGCCATTAAGGAAACAAGTAAGCACACTGACAAGGCTGTCCGGAAGAAAACAAAAAGCCTTTCACACTCTGGTGGAAATGCAAATGAGTACAGCATCATGGAAATGGAGAGTGTGAAAAAATAAATAAATAAAAATAAGAGGTCTAGGGAAAGCTCCGTGGTGCAAGTGCCTGCCTGACAAGTGCAAGCTCGTGAGTTCCAACCCCACTCTCACAAAATAAATAAATAAATAAACAAATAAATAAAATGCCATTAAATCCAGCCATTCCCCTTCTAAGTATCTTCCTGAAAGAGTTAGGGAAGTCATAGTACAGTGACACCTGCATACCTACATTATAACAGTGCAATACTTCATATCTAACTCATACAACTTGTTTACATGTCAACACCTGAAAAAGTAAAAAAAAATGTATAGATAGTGGAGTACCATCCTGCCATAAAGGAAAGACTTAAATTGTAGGAAAATAGGTATACATTGAGTCCATACTGTTGAGGAAAATAAATCAGACACAGAAGCTTAAGTAGTATATGATTTTTCTTAAATTAGAAACAAAAAATATAAAGAGTGGCATAAAGATTATAGAAAATTAGGAGCTAATCCATTGCAAAAGGGAGGGCCCCGTGGGATGGCTCAGTGGTCTAAAGCCCCTGCTTGGGAAAGCTTGGGCGGCTGCAGGGACCGCAGTTCGATCCCCAGCACCACATGCTGTGCCAGCCCTGCCCTCAGGGCGGGCTGAGCCAGCCATGAAAAAGTAAACAATAAAAAACAAACAAAAGTTCTGAAACATTGCAAAAGGGAATAGATCAATATATGGAGAAATTAGGAAGACAAGGATGGAAATGGATTTTTTTTAAAAATGAAGAGGTTTTAGATACATATAGCAATTCCCCATGAGGAATGTAACCATGATGTAATGCAAACACCAATGAAAAACTAAAATTTGAAAAGAAATATAAAGAAAAATAAGCCCTTGATTAGTAAATGGATGGAATATAAATAACAGATACCATACAATTGTCTCAGCAATTACAATCATATCATATTAAAAAGTTTTTGCACAGTTGTATTGGTCAGGGTTTTACTTAGAGGAACAGAACAGATTTAATATAAGGAATGGATATTAACACAAAATATACAATCTATAAGGAATTATAAGATTGGCTAACAATAGTCAGTCACAGAGTCAGATGAGGAAGTGTGCTGAAGGCGTCTGCACGCTCCGGACTAAAGAATTCAGTCCCGAGGTCTGAAGCTCACTGCAGTGCTCCATATAGGTCTCTATCTGCCGGCTGATGGGTCTGTGCCGGGACACTAAAGTGTCTGCAATGGACGCTGAAGAGTCTGCGCTGCAAGCCAGACGATGAAGTCCAGGCTGAATGGGAAGGCTGAAGGTTCTCTGACGAAGTGAAGTCTTGACTCCTTCCTCAGCCCTTTAAAAAGTCTCTGTGCTCAGTCACTCTGATGTGGGCCCATTGTGCCCTAGGATGGAACCAATCACACCCCAGGATGGGCCCTTGATCCCGCTCTAGGGAGGAGCCAATCATATCCTAGGCAGGCCCCGGTCACACTCCAGCGAGGAACCAATTGTACCCCAGGGTGGGACTCCCATCAACAAGGAACTGGGCTGCTGAGTCATCCAACCAAGTTGACACAATATATTAACCACTACAACAGCAAAACAAATCTCCAATAGAGTGAAAAGACCAGAATAGGAAAATTTTTTATCCACTTGTTTGTCAGACAATGGACTTATAGCATTGCTGGATCACATGGTAGTCCTATTATCCATTCTTTTAGTTCCCTCCATTTGTTTTCCACAATGGTTGTACCAATTTATACTCTAACTAACAGTTTGTAAGTTCTTTTTCTCAAATTCTCATCAGCACTTGATATTAGCCATTTTAAACCATATGATATTTATTTTACATCTAAAAGATTACTTGCCATTAAAAAAAGAATCATAGGCATAGAGGAAATCTGTATTTGATTCAGCTAACAGTATGTAGGTTCTTAAGTTAAATGTCATTGTTACAAACAAAAATAGCTAAGAAACCCTCTGTGCTATAAGAAAATTGTAACCAAAGATGAAGAGGGAAAGATGCAGCATTTTGTGCTAGTAAAGTGACAGCTCTTGCATTTAACTAGTTATTTACAAAGAACCCAGCCTCTTCAGCATGGGATTCTCTCTTTTTCCAGAAATGAGTTCAAGTCCTAGAACAACACTCAATATGGTGGAACTTAAGTGAAAGGCAGAGATATTCCACCATGAATTTCATTGGGGTAAAAGCACTTTTCATTAATTTTTCTGAATTAGTTTCAATTTTTATGAAACAAAGCCAGCCTGCCAATTCTTAAAACTAAAGTACTTTTGCTTATTTGTGTGAAAAATACAAGATACATAACAGGGCAGAAACCAAACATAAACTAGAAGACTGGCCTTCCACCATATCAGGAAGGTTAATGTAATCATCTTGGATCTTACGTTGAACTTCCATGAGGTTATCAGTTGAAGAGGGTATGTTATAACATACAAATGTGATTGCTGAATTTTACACTAGATTATCAAAGCTAACTTAAATCTCCATATTCCTAAACAGTCATCAAAATACAATTATTTTTTGGTTATTCTTGGACAGATATCCAAAAATCCCTATTCACCATTTTTCTACTGAACATCATTAATTTACTATGTTTAATTATTCTAGTTGGCCAAGGTTTCACAGGTTCATTTTATTGTTGTTTAAAAATAAGCTATATGCACTGTGTTAGGGTTCTCTAGAGAAACAAAGCCAACAAGCTAGACTATATGTAAGAAAAGTTTATTTTAGGACTTGGCTCCCAAAATTGTAGGGGCTGGCAAGCCTGAAATCTGAAAGGCAAATCTGCAGGTTGGAGACCTAGAGAAAGGTGGTAGTAGGCAGTATAGTCATAATTCCCAAGGCTGTCTGCAGGAAACTCTTCTTCATCTGTGGTCTGTCTCTCTCTCTTAAGGCTTTCGCCCAATTACATGAGCCACAACAACATCCTGAGGGACCATATGAATTATTTACTTCATTGATTTAAATGTAAGAACATGCTGTAATATCACAGTCAAAGCAAAAGCAAGACTGGTGTCTACCAAGTACCTGGGCATCAGACATGATCAAAGCATACCAAAATGTCAATCACTTAGCTCAGGACTGGGAATGAAGGGACAGCAAGACTTGCATTTTCCATATGATTTATTGTATTTCCCTTCTTTCTTACAGTTGACATGCATTATTTTATTAATGGTTTTTAGACTACTTCACTAACTAGCTATAATAAAAAAAATCTATCAATAAACAGAAACTACTCATATCTTAGTTACAATTTAATTATCAATAAAAATAAACCATAATCAATTACATCTTAAAAATTATAACATTTACATATTATTTTGAATATATTTACAATACCTTTTAAAATCACTTGCTCTGCAACTTTGTTTTAAACTTTTTTCATTTCTCAAACACTGTGGTATTTAGAATGCTGCCAACACCAACAGAAACTATGAATTCCTTGGTAAACTGCTTTCTCTACTATCCATGAATGCATGAGTTTAGAGCTCTTTCATGCTTTCAAAATTTTATGTCATTTGTAATATCTG
>PVJA010008827.1:0-62935 GCA_004027025.1 Myocastor coypus | reverse complement strand
AAAAAAAAAAAAAAAAAAAAAAAAAAAAGAAAAAAAGAAAAAAGAAATTTCTTTCTAAGAGGCAATCCACTCAGGTTGCCCTTCTGTTCTGTCCCTTCTCTCAGACATAAGCTTTTTTTCAATAAATATTCTGCACTTGAAAAAAAAAATCACATTTGTACTTAAAATCATGGGCCTCAAACTTTTTCCAATTTTTGGTCATAAATAATTCTGACATGTATTTTCACATACATTTGTATAAACATCTCTTAAGCATATACTTCACGGTAGGACTAGGACTACTGTACCTTACATCAACTCTATGTTTTTTTGAGGAATTGGTAGAATCTACTACTCTGTTGATACATTGTTTTACATTTTCACTGTCTGTATGTAAAGATGCTGGTAGTTCACATCCTCCTCAAATATGTAAATATTTTTATTTTGTTTGCTTGTTTTTGTTTTATTGAAGGTCTCACTGTGTAACCCTGACTAGTCTTGAACCTAGTATAGCACTCAGGCTAGATTCATACTGTTGGAAATTCCTATAATATAAAACATGAAAGACGAATTCAGTATTTGCACATTTCTCTTGTCTTTTTTGTTCTTATTTGCAGAATTCCTATTAACTCGAGGATCACTCATTCCTTTTTCGGCATTTTCTGCTCTTTTCTAAGAATTCATGGGAATTCTTCAGCTCTAAGATTCTGTCTCACTCCTTTCCTCTGCTAAGTTGCCCCATTTGTTCCTGCATGTTGCCAATATTTTCCTGAGATGAACTGACACGCACCTATATTAAAGTCTACTTCTGATTGTGCAAACTTGTGTTGTCTCCAAGTATACAATTATCTCTTGACAATGGGTCAGTGTTTTTATCTTCCATGGTTTTGTTTTCTAATGTGTATCTTGCACTTTTTATCACATTCCAGAAATAATGTGTAAGAGTGCATCAGAGATAATAGTAAATCGTACTTTCACCTAGAAATAGCCACAACTGCTCATGTTGGACTGCCTTGTTAGGGTGGAGAGAATGATTCGATCTAGACAATAACTGACCTGAGTTTCTTTCTGGTTGTTGCCAACTAACCTCGAAGGTAAGGTCTCTCCTTTAACGGGCCTGTGCTTAAAAGGGGTGTGTGAATCTTTTTCTCAGTGGCATTACTCTGCCCTCAGCCTTTAGCAGTCTCTGAACTCCTGAACCATGGTCATGAATCTTTCCGAAAAGAAGACTGCTGTTGCCAGATGCTCAGTGATAAGCTAGTGAAGAGAACATAAAAGTTCTTAATTGCTTTGGTCTAGTCTTAATTTTATAGAGCATAGTGCACCTGGGCCTCCGGAGTGGTTAGCAATGTCAATGAAACTATTTTAAGTGTCTGTGGAAGCTATGGGTAGGAGATAATTTCATAACCCTCCCCCTGTGGTGTCTTGCTACTGCTTTGCACCCATGAAGGTCCTGAAGCAAAGCAAGTTTTGTACCTCTGAGAAGAATGCCATTTTTTCCTTCACTCTTTTTTCAGAAATTATAGCTCTCCCTTCAGTTTCTGGGGAGAGGTCCTATACCTTGTGAAGTGGCTTAAGACTTTCATTCATGTGGAAAAAAATGATCTAGGAAAATATATAGTATTTTGTGGCTGTCATCTCACCCATAGCCACCATCAACTTCGTAGAAGCCTGTACTACAGAAGGCGCTCCTCTGATTAACCATTCTTAATAGCACTCAGTGAAAATATTGCTTGTAAGTGAAAATGGACTTGTGGGAGTGGAAGATTTCAGTTCTTCCAACTTGTCATACCAGACCATACTTGCCCTTCAATAATTTATTAAGTATTTCAGATATTTTGTCTTATCTAGTGTAATGGAATTTACCTCTTTTTTGTGCTCTGCCAAAAATGGAACCATGTCCCCTTGAAAAATTTTCTCACTTTTCTGAATTTTATTGTTTTGTAACCACAGATCCGTTATAACATCAAGGACAGATTAATTTTATAGGTTAACACACATTAGTCATACTACCAAGTTAGGAACTTCTTATCTGTGATTCCCTAAATTCTAAAAGCATACACATACTTGACCAAGTTTTCTGCAGGAAAAGAAAGGCAAGGCCCATCATCTTGAGGAACTTATGTCCCGATAGACTGAGACTGGCAATAAGCACACACATAAGTGAGCAAATACATGCTTCATGAGATATGAAGCTCTTTATAATCTTGGAAAAGGACTTTAAGAAAAAATTTCAATTGACAGAGAGTGAATTTGGAGCGCCACATGCCAGTAACTATGAAGATGAGGTTTGAGAACTGACCAGTAAGTAATGATTTGAAGAATAAGAAGAAAGTAAAAAGTACATGAGTGAAGTGAAGTATGGAATTAATCTTGGAAAAAAGTCAACAGAGATCTTCTTTGGACAAAACACAGAATATTATGGAGAAGGTGATAGGAAATAAGGTAGGAGACACCAAAGCAGCACTGATGTTGGAAGGTAGAATACATAAAAATCAGTATAAACTATTTGTAATAGTACTGGTGTCCAAAGAAATGACTGAATCATGTAAACAATTATGCTATGATATATGACTACTTGGCTAGATATACTACTTCTAATCACTTTAATTAAAGAGTTGGTGTCTTCTAGGACTAAAAGCCCTAGTGCATCTCGCCAATTGGCTCATATGCCCTGCAAAATCAGTGGAGTGAGAGAATGCTATGCTTAGTCTTTCAAGCTTCAGAGCATCCTATCTTAGCCCTTTCTGTGAAGAACACTGGCTTCTTTATTCCATACATGGGGTGCTATTTGTTTCTATGGAACAAAAAAAAAAAAAGACAGAATTAGCTCTGTAAACTTGATTGTGCAAGTTTGACGAGATCTAGATCAATCTCATATCTCAAGATGAAATGCTTTAAGTAGACTTGCAACGTTTTCTTGATTAAGTTCACAGTATGATTTTCATAAGGTTAACATTTAAAATTTAATGATATGTATCAAATTTTAAAATGGTAATCCATTGTTACTTAATCCCAACATGAAACTTCCAATGGAGAGTGGACTTTCTAGATAATTTTCCCACTGTCCTGTCTTTTGAATGAGGAAAAAATGGCATCAGTATTTGTATACTCAGTTTTCTCACTTTCTAAAGTTCAAAGGTCATAACCTCACCTTTTCACTAGGAATCTCTTACTTCCTATATATCAAACTTTTTAAAAATATGAAGAATAGATTTTTTTAAGACGGTATGTATTTGTTGTTATATAAGACCTACTGTGCTAATTCAAGAGCATAAATCTCAAAGTTTAAGTTTCTTTGAGAGAATGTATTATTTGTCTCTCACTTATTCCTTTAACAAGTGTTTATTGGGAACCTACCAGAAAATGTGAGTAATGCACAAGATAAAGAACACTGTCTCTGATCTTTAGGAATTTGTACCATTTAAAAGAGGAGGTGATACAGGTAAAATAGAAGTCTAGCACAAGAGCCATTTATAGGACAAAAAAGGTAGAGAAATAGAAAGTACTTAGCATTTTGTGCACTTGCTGAAGTAAGAGAGCTCAGTTCTTTGACAGTTCAAATAGCATTAAAATATTCAGAGATTTTTTATTGCTTGAGTGCCTACATATTTCTATTTGGTGCTTGATGTGCAAGCTTGGGCCATGTTCATGCTAGTGAGCTGCATGTCTCGTGCTTCATGAACCTTCTTAATGGGAGGATGGTCTCCTTTGCATACACTATTCGAAAAGATAAAGAGTTCAGAGGGGAAACTAGCTTTTGGTGGTGGTAACAGTCATGTTCTTGGGTAGAGAAGACAGTGAACATATAGAAGAGTCATGTATCCTTGGCCTGAGATCCAATTCTCCCAAAGTAGAAAAATAACTCCAGAAAGATATCCATAATAAGGTGATAATTACAGTCATTAGATCAGATAAGCTCTCAGACAAAGAGTGTATAAAAGCCAATCCAGGAGCTTTGGGGAATATTAATTCTTGCATAAAGTTTGTAGCCATAGCAGAACTCAGGCAATATAGAAATCACATCCAGAACCCTGAAGTCATTAACAGCAGTCTTTCACTAGCTATGCTTCTGCTTGATACAGACAAGCAGTGTACATAGCAATTCTGCCCCATTGACTCTGGACTGGATGTTTATATGAAGGCTAGACATAGATTCAAAGATATTTAACTTGACCGGTTGTGTTTAAAAGCACTTGTGTCAAGGGTTAGCTGTTCATTTTTATTGAGTGTAAGATAGAACCCCAATATGAGGACCTGTTTTTATTTTCACTCCGGGGTAACTTTATCCTCATGGTCATCTGGGGAATCATGCAAGTAAATTGGCAAAGCACATAAACCCAAACTGCCTGAGTCAAGTTTGGGTTTCTGTTCTTTCTTCAATTATAAGTAGCAATCTCATGGGGCCCTAGGGCTCAGAAGACAGATAGAATTTATCTTAGTTCTGCCAGAATGTAATTTAAAATGAGTCCAAGAGGAAAAGTGCCTTCCCAAATATTTCCAGTGTGGGACAAAAAATGGGAAGATGTTTACCAGGGCCAGCCCCTAGGGCAAAGACCCTCCGGTTGACAGGACACTTCTGTTGGGTGGCCTTTGGGGAGTCTTAACAAAAGTAGCGAATAGGATCAACTATTCCTCCTGTTTTTTGTCCTTTACAAGTGACTTTGTCCAAAAATGAATCTGCCTGCTATACACTTAATCCTTGTTGTTCAATGTCTTGTGATTTACATGGGCACAGTTGAGGTATGGTTATAGTGCAACTCTTTGCAAAACATCTTCAGTTAAGAACATCTTATGAACATTTCCCAGCTGCTCTGTGACACTTTTAGAACCTGATTTCAGGATTGGCATCTTTTCTAATGCTCTGTGCAGCTTAGCTCATAGCAACTTGCAGAATTTGACATAGAACATGTAACTTGCAGATTAGAGAGAGAGGCTAATGTGTTACTTTCTGCCTAGGAAAGAAGGGGCAGAAATTAGGAAGGCAGGAGGGAGGAAGAATGGCTGAGGGGACAACAAAAAGAAAAAAGCCAGAGTGCAGTAGTAATAGGTAAACAGGTGAACATCCATGGAGAACGAACCTTGTGGTGGTTGATATATTGTGTCAACTTCATATGTAAGAGGCTTGGCTAGATCTGCTTGTCAATTCCATGCCCTTGGCATGGGGACCCCAGCCAGAATGATTCAGCACAAAAAGGGTATAAAAAGGAGTCAAGGAAGGCTTCCGTACCTCCACTTCCTTGGGGGAGCTCTGCTCTTTGCTGCACCAATTCACATCCGAGCTACTTTGGAGGAGCTCCAGTCTTCAGGATGAAGCACCAGTCTTCACAGTCAGCATAGAAGGAAGAGAGAAAGACTTGAAGGATGACACAGCTGCTCCTCTTCTGCTCTTCATTTTTTTCTGCCACCATGAACTGCTGCCATTTGCCTTGGAGCCAGCAGAGTATAGACTAAAACCTTCACTAACTGTGAGCTAAATAAACCTTTCCTTCCTTCATTTTGAGTGTTGGTATTTTGTCCAAGTAATAAGTAAAAAGTGACCATGGCAAAACTTAAAGGTGGAAAATCTGCACATTTGTGTTCTCCCAAGAGATGGAAAATTTGCACCACTTCAGAGCAAAGGCCAAATGATGCTGAGAACCAGGTCAAATTCTCCTTACCTTAATTTACCAAGGAATGTATTATGCCAGAGCTCCTCAGCAAGGAAGACGAGTTGAGTGCAAGATTTCCCCATCTTCTTCTATCCACAGTGGAAGGAAACTCTGTTGAGGAGGCCAGAAAAAGGACATTTTAATAGTTTTCTTGGAAAGACCAGCTGAAAACCCAGAAAAACAAAAACAAACAAACAAACAAACAAACAAACAAAAAAACTCACACTCTAGATTCCTCTATGAGGCCAGCGATGATCAAAATTAATCAGAATAAACTCAGGAAACAAAACTGTTTTGCAGGAATGCTTGCCTCAGTCTCCTACAAGGGGTAAGGAACAAGAATATTCTTTGAAGCTTCTGGAGTCACTTTGACAAATGCATATCTACAGACCAAAGAACTTTCTACAGATGGAGGTCAGACCACTGTCCTGAAACACAGAAAAGGTAGTTGTGCCAATCACTGATTATAAAATTCCCGTCACATCCAAACTCTGTCTCCATGAATGTATAATTTCTTGATCCAACCAGTCTCCTTATTCAGAGAAAATCCATGCCAATGACATGAAAGTATATCTTGTGGTTTTGTCTCTACAATTGCCAAGAGTCTCATGTACTCATAGCAGCTGCTTCTGAAATACGATTGGATTATGGGGGCTTATACCTGACTTATTGTTAAGAAGTGGAATCTGCTAGGAAAAGGAAGGTTTTAGGGTGTGTGACCGGGAAGGGCTTTTTTTCCTCTCACCTCAGATAACCCCCTTTCTCTACTTTCTGGAAGTCATGTTTTGAGCAGCTCCTGTCCTCCATGTCCCTGTGCCATGCCATGTCATCGTATCTGAAGGTCCACTGACCATCCAAGGACTGAGTCTCCTTAAGTCTGACCTAAACTAAAGCTCTCCTCCTAAATATTGTGGGCCAATACGATATTTTGTCTCAGTGACAAAGGAAAATAACTAAGATAGATTTTGATGCCTGAGATGTAGGGTTATTTATGTGACACTATTTAAGACCAATTAAAGGTGAAGAAGATTCAATGGATCTATCAAAATAAAAAAGAGTGAAACAGAATGAATGTGTAAAATTGCAATCCAAGAACATTTTTTTTCTGACAAAGGCATATTTTGTTTAATGATAAAGTTAATTCTTGCCAGTACATTGTTGAATAAACAGGCTACTGAATGAGGAGTTGTATATAGATTGTACATTACAATATTTAGCACCACGAAATGGTCAAAGGAAACTCCAATTTGATGGCTTTATTTTTACTTGAATAACTCTTACATGTGGTAATGTAATGTATGCAAACATAGAAACTATACTTTACTGTATAATCAGCAAAAATATGATACTATATAAACAAGGTATATTATATAAAAAAGACTGTAGATCCTAATAAGATGTACATAAAAGTACATAAAAGATGTGGTATAGCTGGTAAATCCAAACAGTTGTTAAACAGATAGGTTGTTAATGGGGAATAACTGTAAAATTATCTTGAACTTACATATTAAAAGGTCACATTTGTACCTGGAAAAATTAATCCACAATGGACCCTACAAAAATGGATTCTATTAAAACTATTAGAATTATGATGAAAACACTCCACAGACATGAAAGTAAAAATCCAAGTGAGTTATCAACAGGGTCAATTTATTCGCTAAACTGAAAAATTTGTACGAATTAATAGGGAACTATCCTTAATTTATATCTAGGCAAAGAAAACCAGAAAGTCCTGGAACAAAATGGGGCATGTAACCACTCTAATTATAAAGGAAAGGAAACCATACAGTCATTGGTTTTTGCAATAACAACATTTTAGAACAGAAAAAATAAAAGTAACAGAAAATAAAATGAGTCAAAGTTTTATTTTTGTAACCAAACCAATCTTCAAGAATAAATCACATGAATTATTATCATGCTTTGTAATTGAGAAAAAATGTTTTCTGATAATAAAATAACAATTGGAAATATTATGGGTATGCCTTATGTTAAGCATTGCACAATGTTCTGCCATATGTAATGTGGATAAAAGTGGCGTAATATTTGTAACTGTTAACAGTTTTAACAGTGTGGACATAACACAAACAATTATGGTTCAAGAAGAGAGAAGTATAGAAAGTAAAACACACTTGCTAATTATCTTATCAGAATCAACTTGCAGGAGAGCAGTTGCTGAGGTGAGAAAAGATAAAAGACATTATTTTCTTGTTTCAGAACTGCTCACAGAAAGAAGAAGATAACATCTAATAAAAAAGAAATGAAAGGCATTGCATAAAGATATTTATTGAAGTTTAAGAAGTAAAACAAAAATAAGCCTTGTAAAATATCAAGATAAATGTCAAGGTGGGGGGAAGAGAGCAAACAAATCAAAAGATCATGGTGGCAAGAATATGTATGAACATATTCATGTATACCAAACAAAACAATATGGCACCACTGAGAAAAAGGTATCATTCTTACTGATAAAATTAAATAACTTTAGCTAACTTATTGAAAGAAGAAGGCTTTTCAAACTAGCTAAAAGAAAAATCTAAATACTATATGTGGGGAATCACCTTAAGTGGAGATTTATTTTTAAAAAGAATAAAAAGTAGCAAAAAGATAGAAAAGATATAGAATTTCACTAAACAAAATAGTAGTTATTCAGCCATGGAGGTTATATTACACAATGTTGTCTTCAGATTAGTTGTTTAGAACTCAGTGTACATCAGCTCTATGAGAACTCTGTGCAGAGCTGTTTGATGAATGAACAGGTGGGCAGAACTTAGCACTGAGGTGCTTGGTGTCTAATCTGATGTGTGGAATTTGGAAGCATTGCCCTGGAAAGAAGGGCATTAACTATAGCTGGATCCAGTGAGCTGAGGCATACTGCTAGGCCTAGTGGGGCCCAGAATGAGGCCCAGACCAACTGGAAGGTCCTCACAACATGGAGGTATTAGCAGGTAAGTTAGACAAACTAGTCTCCATGGAAGACTCCAGGACAGAGGATAGTGCCAAGTGGAAACTAATATCACACTCTCAGTAAAGAAGAGAAAATCTTGGAATACAAAGAGATGAGAACATCTGACACAGAAGAGATACCTAAAGAAGAGACTCTTCACAGAGAGGTTGTGATTTCAGTGATACACCTATCTACAATCAAAATTTAGCAAAAAAAAAAAAAAAAAAAAAAAAAAAAAAAAAAAAAAAAAAAAAAAAAAAAAAAAAAAAAAAAAAAAAAAAAAAAAAAAAAAAAAAAAAAAAAAAAAAAAAAAAAAAAGAGCACAGAGTTTCAAATGAAGAGTTCAATCTGAAATAGAAAATGAAAAAATGAAAGAGCATATAGTACTCTAAATACTATCAACCCAATTAAATCTACAGCCAGTCATATAATAATAAAGATCCCAGTGTTTTTTAAATTTGCATTGCCCGAATGGCTAGTGATACGGAGCATTTCTTCATATGTAATTATAGGCTTGTTGAAATTCTTTCTCTAAGAAGTGTGTGTTCACCTCAGATGCCTATTTCTGGACTGGGTCTTTGAATTTTGGGACCCTAATGGTTTTTAGTAATTTATAAATTCTAGGTAGAAGACCTTTGTCTGAATATTTATTAGTTAAAATCTTTTCAAACTTTGTGGGTTTTCTTTCACTCTGTTGGTAATTTCTTTTGATGTGCAAAAACTTCTCAGCTGCAGGATGTCCCAGTTGTTGATAGTATCACTAAACTTTTCTTCTGGAGGGTCAAGAATATAAGTTTACAGACCAAATATTGGAGGAAAAGAAAGGCTATGAGGATAGACAATATTATGACCCTAGCCCTTCAAGGTGAATGAGGACTCAGGACATAAGACAACCTGTGCTGTAACAACCTATGACTTAGTGGTTTCCCAAATTTTCTGTTCAAGGAGATTATGGGGCTACAGAGGAAAGGGATTAAGATATACAATGTATATCTTAATATAAGTGAAAGATATACAGTGTACCTAAGGAGAGTCACCTAGAGAGAAAGCATTCTCTTAGGCTTTTACAGAGAGCAAATTCATCAAGCAATGGCCATGACTCATTCAAATGGCTGACACTGACAACAGTTCTACAAAGCATTGTATATGGTTTTAAAGTAAATCCTGAGGGAAAATGACTGACCTTAGAAGATACAAAAGATGAGTATTTTGTTATACAGGTCTTGCTTTAACTTGCCATTAACTGGCCAGTAGAAAAGTTTAACTACGAGGCATAAACCTAAAGCTAGATTAGTATGCTGAGCCGTAAGGCATAAATGTAAAGCTAGATTAGTATGCTGAGCTGTAAAAGACTTAAGTCAACAGCTTCTATCATTGCCTGTTTTGCCAATAACCCACTGCGATTGTTGAACATTGGATTATGTATACAACTACTTTCTCTTAGTTCAATGAGAAGAAAACTTTGTACCAATGATGATGAGAAAGATTATCATGTCTACATCCTGTGCTCTGTATAACCTCTAGGAGGACAAAAATATGCATTGTATCAAATACTGAAAATGTATACTAATGTGTTTTGAAACTGTCACATTGTTATTTCTCATTACATGCAATTAAAAAGATGGAAAAATGCAGATCCAAGAAATTCAGCATAAGAATGACATACGGAAGCTGCTAGAAAAGAAAAGCAGAAACACGTCAGAGTAACAGCAAATTTCTCATCGCAAATCCTCAAGTCAAGAAGAGAATAGCACAAAGTATTTCAATGCCTACAAGAAAATAAATTCCAACCCAGACTGATATATCCTGCAAAACTTGCTTTCAAGTTTAATGGAGAAATTAAATACTTCTAAGACAAAGAGCAAGTAAAGAATTTCACAATGACCAAACCAACCCTACACAGAATACTAAAAGAAATTTTAGAAAGGGAATAAAAAGAACAGGACTCAAAAAAAAAAAAAAAAAAAAAAAAAAAAAAAAAAAAAAAAAAAAAAAAAAAAAAAAAAAAAAAAAAAAAAAAAAAAAAAAAAAAAAAAAAAAAAAAAAAAAAAAAAAAAAAAAAAAAAAAAAAAAAAAAAAAAAAAAAAAAAAAAAAAAAAAAAAAAAAAAAACCCAGAAAGATTGCACTGAACAGAGAAAACGATTAAATACAGGAGAAAAGTAAGGAACCAACAACAGGAAAATAACACGACAAACAAAATCCAATGTATACCAATTGTAACCTTAAGTATAAATGTACTAAATTCACCAATTAAAAGAAATAGGTTGGCATAGTGGATCAAGAATCAAATTCCAACAATGTACTGAATATAAGAAACATATTAAACCAAAAACAAATTCATAGGTTGAAAATCAGAAGATGAAAAACAATACTACATGCCCTAGGACCTCAAAAAAGGGGGTGCAGCTGTACTGTATGCAGACCATTTGAAGTTTAACACAAAAATGATCAAAGGAGATAAGGAAGGTCACTACCTACTGGTTATGGGAAAAATTCACAAGGAAGAGATAACAGTCATACATACATACATACATACCAGATATGGGAGCACCTGGCTGTTAAAACTAATTTTAATGGGCATGAAAAATCTAATAAAAAATAACACAATCTTAACAAGAGACCTTAACACCCCCTTATCTCAAAAAGATAGGTCAAGTAGACAAAAGATTATCAAAGAGATAGCAGAACTGAACAAAACCTTTAAGCAAATGGCCTTAGAGGATATACACAGAGTGTTCCACCCAACGAGATTGGAATACACACTCTTTTCAGCTGCATACAGGACGTTCTCTAAAATATACCGCATGCTATTCCATAGATTATGCTTAAGTAAGTGTAAGAGAAGAAAAATTATCCCATGCATATTATCTGACCACAGTACAACTAAACTGGGAAATAATAACAAAATAAGCCACAAAAGAATTCCATAAGCATGTGGAAATTAACACCCTCCTCAGCAATCAATGGGTTACACATGAAACTAAACAAGAAATTAAATAACATCTATGATTCAACAAAAATTCAAACACAACTTACTGGAATTTGTGGGATGCAATGTTAGTGCTCAGAGGTAAATTTACAGCACTGAACTCACACATTAGGAAAACAGAATGAGAACAAATAAATACCATAATGCTACACATCAAGCTTTTAAAATGAAGAGCAAACCAAATGCAAAGCCCAGAGATGGGAGGAAATTATAAAGATTAGAGGAGAAATTAATGCAATTGAGACAAAGAAAAAGATACAAATAATCAGTGAATCTAACAGCTGGTTCTTTGAAAGATAAAGTAAATTTGTTAAACCCCAGGCCAACCTCATCAAAAAGGGGGAAGAAAAAACGCAGATCCAAGCAATGATGAGTTAAAATTGTGAAATTACTACAAATCATGTAGAAATTCAGAAGCTATTTTGAAAATATTTACTCGCACAGAATCAAATAGAAGACATAGACAGATTCTTAGATAGGTACAAATTTTCAAAACTGAATCAAGAAGATGTAAAACTCTGAATAATCCAATATCAGCCAATGAAATTGAAAATATAATGAAAAACTTACCAAGGAAAGCACAGCTCCTGATGGAATCACAGCTGAATTTGACAAGAAATTTAGAGATTTTTTTTTTTTTTTTTTTTTTTTTGCGGGACCGGGGTTCAAACTCACGACCTTGCACTTGCCCAGCAGGCACTTGTGCCTCGGAGCCATCTCCTCAGCTCCCCAAGAAATTTAGAGATTTAATCTCAGTACAATTAAATACTTTGACAAAATGGAAAGGAATCAGTACTTCCAAAAACATTCCTAGATGCAACTATTATACTGACACCAAAACTGAAGAAAGACTCAAAAAAAAAAAAAAAGAATTTTAAGTTCATGAACATAGATGCAAAATCTTCAATAAAATACAAGCAAATAGCATACAGCAAATCATCAGAAACTTTATACAACATGACCAGGTAGAATTCACTTGAGGGATGTAAAGATAATTAAACATGCACAAATCTATAAGTGTAAGATGTTGTATCGATATAACCAAGACCAAAAGCCACGCAACCATCTCAACAGATGTAGAAAAGGCATTTTACAAAGTCCAACACTCATTCATGATCAAAGCCTTGCAGAAAATTGGAATAGATGGACACTAAATGAATCAAATAAAAGCCAACTATGACAAACCAACAGACAACATCATTCTAAATTGAGAAAAACTGAAAACATAATGTTTCTGCTATTTGTTTTTGCTTTTGTTTTTAGTCTTCAAAATAAAATAAAATGAATTTTTAAAATGAGAACTTGAAAAGGAAAAGAAAAAGAAAAAAATTTAAGTATTTACAGCTTCTTTTAAATGACCAGTAGAAATCAGCAGTACAATTATCTGAGCTCTATTAAATGTATACATAAAATATTTTCCCCTTTTCTTTCTTCCTTTTATCCTGTTCCTCAACCTAGTTTTTCCTTCCACTTTTAACAGATTCTTTTCCTTTCATAGTATCTATTGTGCCTTTCAGCTTTTATTTACTCATCCAGGTTCTTACACTATGGAAACTATATGATGCTTACACATGGGAGTCTGATTTATCTCACTTGTGAGTATAGTCTCTAGCTGCCACCATTTAGCTATAAAAGCCCAGAGTTTACCCCTGTTTATAGCTGACTAATACTCCATTTTGTAAAAATACTACATATTTTATTTATTTATTCCTCAGTTGATGGGCATTTGGGTTGTTTCCAAGATCCAAGTATGACGAATTGTTTCAGAACAAACATGGGTGCACATATATTGCAGTGTTATGAAGTTCTGGAAAAATATCCAGAAGGATAATATCTGGGTTAAATGAGATTCCAGTCCTAGGGGTTTATTTCAAATGCTAGGTTTTTGAGGAATCCCCACACTGTTCATACGAGAAAACAAAAGACATATTGGAAAAATGAAAGTAAAAAGATAGTTGGCAACTTGATAGTTAAGATAGAATGCAAAGCATAATGCATTTTTCAAAATTCTACTTTATAAGGTATATAAAGATATAGCTCATAATACAAACATGATTAATATCTATGCATACAATTAAGCAGCAAAACTTGAATAAAATGAGTTTAGGAGAAAGAAAAATACACTCATAGTCAATGTTAATGTGTTTTTCATAGTCAAGTTAAATGAGAAAAAAAATTAAAAGGATGAAAGATCTAAATAAAAATAAAAATATAGGTTTCATGGTACATATCAAATTGTGAATTCTAATAAAAGCAATAAGATTTGCATTAATATTAAAATGTTTTAATTTAAATAGGATGGTAAATAGCTACTGACTAAAGCACCTGAGAAATCCATGTCAAGGACTATTTATTTATTTATTTATTTATTTATTTGCATTTGACCCAGATCTGCTGTTTGGTTTCAGTTTCAAGCAAGCATAAAATTAATCGGTGTTGCACAAAAAAAAAAAAAAAAAATAGTTAAGCAAAATAGTATTGTGGAACTCTTATCTACATTAATTGATTCCAAGCAACATCTTCACAACCTTATCAAGGATTTTCATATTGATGGCTTAAAATTGACAGGATTAAGGATAGAACATTGCTTCCAAATCACTATTCCAATTTGACAAAGAAGGGTTATCCTTTCAACTAGACAAAGTATGAAATTCCCTATAATTCTTGCAACTAAGGACAAATTATCATGCAAGCTTGGTCAAACCTTTCCAGCAACGTGGAACCAAAGATAAAAGAAACTTGTCAATTGATATTTTATGTGCAAACAACGTGAATCTTTTATATATATGTTTTGATTTAGCTAATTGTGGAAAACATCCCAAACTTTAAAATGCAAAATTATTGATTGATGTGAAGAAAAACAGACAGCTTTTGTTTCTTCTCTTAATGAAATAAAATGCAAATGAATCATTGTTTAAAAGACAAAAAGATAGAAAAATTCTGATTTTTCCTGCCCCTGAATAGGGAGTATCTTTCCATTTTCTGAAATTCTCTTCAATCTCTTTCTTTTAAGTACTGTAATTTTCACTATATAAATCTTCTATTTCCTGCTTGGTTGATTGCTCAGCATTTCATTTTTTGGATGTTTTGTGAAAGACATGGTCTACCTAATTTCTTTCAGTGTATTTGTTCTTTGTATACAGAAATGCCATTGAATTTTGAGTGTTGACTCTGTATGTAGCTATGCTACTATAAAAAATTGATATTGAGTAATTAGAGTACTTGTAGAGTGGTGGGGCTTCTTTCCAAAAGATAGCCAAGACCATCAGGAAGGGAAGGTCACATTGCATTGAAAGTGAAGTTCTGTTTTGTTTTGTCTTTTTTTACAGCTCTTAATGTGTAATTGCTTTTATTACATTCTATAGAGAGTTATTAGAATATCAATGATTGTCGGAAAATATCAATTTCAAGCTAAGTCAAAGATGTTTGATATTCAGAAAGACAGTGATATCACGAAGCTTCTCTGCTGGAGGGTTCAAAATGTAAGTTAACAGACAAAACATTGGAGAAAAAGAAGGGCTATGAGGATAGCCACTATTTTGGCCCTAGCCCTTCAAGGTCAGTAAGGACTCAGGACACAATAGAACCTGTGCTGTAATATCCTATAACTCAGAGGTGTCTCAAATTTTCTGGTCAAGGAGATTATGGGACCTCAGAAGAAAGGGATAAATGAACTATAGTATGTCTAAGGAGAGTCACCCAGAGAAAAACATTCTCTCAGGCTTTCACAGAAAGCAAACTGGTCAAGCAATGGCTGTGACTCATCCTGAAGGCTGACAGTGACAACAGTTCTACAAAGCACTGCGCATGGTTCCAAAGTTAATCCTGAGGGGATTTGACCTTGGAAAATACAAAAGATGAATGTTTTGTTATACAGATCTTGCTTTAACTGGCCCTTTACCACCCAGCAGAAAAGCTTAATTATGAGGCATAAAACACAGAAGTAGATTAGTATGATGAGCTGTAAGAAGCTTAAATCAACAACCTCCAACATTGCCAGTTGCACCGATAACCCACTGCAATTATGGAACATTGGACTATGTATATATCTACTTCCTCTCAGTTCAAAGAGAAGAATTTTCTTTCTTTTTTTTTTTTCTCTCTGTTCTTAACAATATCATTTAGAAAATGTAGCATGTCCACACCCTGTACTCTGTATTACTATTATGAGGACAATATGCAATGTGCCAATTATTGTGAATGTACTACTAATGTGTTATGAAACTATCATATTGATTTCTTATTAAAAGTAATTAAAAACAAATGCAAAAAAAGTGAAGTCACTGCTCCTTCACTTAGGTATCAAATCATAAAAAGAACTCTCATTTATTGAAGTACCCATCACAGCCCCACCACTTCAATCTCAGTTTTATGCCAACATCAAAAATAAGGAAGTACATTAAAGATAATGAAAACTTTGGTAGCATCATACATACTTGAAAAGTAAAAACCAACAGCTGTCTTATAAATGAGAGAGAAACTAGGAGTTGTGTGCTTCACTTACAATGCAATGTGGCAGAGCAGTACTGTGTGATGAAAGACCAACTATGGATACCTGTGTCACATTACAAAAGCAGTGTGGGTTTTACTCCAAAAATAACTGCATACCACTATCATAGATCTCTTTTCTGTGGTTAAAGGTGGAGCGTTATTGATTCTTACCATAAGTCAATATCTAGCTTGTCTTTGATACTATTATTATTGCTGAATTTATTGCCATAGCCAAGGTGACAGAGATGTTGCTATCAGTTGGTTTTCTCTGTATGCTAATATTGGAATTATCTTTGTGTCATTAACAATACCGTAAAAAAACTAGGTGCTGGGAAAAATATTCTGGAAATTCCCCTACCAAACGAATGTGGGCAGTGGAATTTTGGGACAGGGGCAAAGGCCTATAATTAGTCACACACAGAGTGTATCACTGAAAAGCAGAAACCAAAGAGGCTTCAATACTAACAAGAACGTCTTGCATGAGCCTTAAAGGCCTCCACACTAACAAGAACATCTTGCATGACCCTCAGTACACACAAAACTGAATGAGACAACATGGCAATAAAATGTTGCCATGTGTTGCTGATTCCCCCAAAGCTGATCCAAGGGGATTCAAGGAGAAAGAAATTAAAAACGACAATGTCATAATTCAAAAGGAAAGCAAAGGAGATAAGAGACATATTATTAAGGTGCTTGGTTAGTTTAGAGAAGATAAACACACAATGAACAAAATAAACAAAATTATCAGCAAGTCTGCAGAATACAGTAATAAAAAGCTAACTGAGCTAACAAAATGATGCAAAACAGAAATACTGCGTGTAGACAGAATTAGAGTCTATGAAAACGTAGCAAGGAGAAGTTCAGGAGATTAAAAATTCTGTTGAAACTATAGGGAGCAGAAATGACCAGTGTGAAGGCTGAGTCAGATCTGGAAGACAGGGTGGCTGTCGGTGACCAACTGCTAAGAGTTACCTTCAAAACATGAGACTATGAAAAGTGGATCCAGCGTCTGCTGGATAATTCAAGGAATACTCATCAAAGATTAATTGGTATTCCTGAAAAATTAGTTTAGCATTTGAAAACTTGTTTATAGAACAGACAAAAAAAATCCCAAATAAAACAAATAATAAAACTAACACATAAGCAAAGCATATACATATAACAAAAATTAGAAAAGAACTTTTCCCTGACACATGAGAGTCAAAATGTCATAATTCCAGTACAAGAACAGAATCTTAGAAGTTTTCAAGAAAAGCAACAAGTTACTTATAATGGAAAGCCATTTAGAATTGTAGCAGACCATTCCTGGACCCTTACTCCATTCTGACTGGCTGCCCTGTGTCCAGTCGGAACTCTAGTCCCTGGATCCCACCCACCATCCTGACTGGGCTGCCCAGCATGCTGAGCACAGGTCCACCCCAGATTCATCAACAGCACGAGCTCACATTCCACCCACCTTCCCGATCACGGCTCATGTCGGCCAGGTAAGAACTGTCTCAGCCGGCATTCATCCCCCAACTCGACAACTATCCAAACCTCGACTACAACCACAATCCTCACACAGCCACCCAACATGCCTATGTGGCCAACCAGCATCCAGACCTATGGGGCCATAGCCAGCCTCCTGAACTCCAACTCGCAGCCAGGCATGTCTGGAGGGCAACAAGCTTGGTGGATCCAGAACTAAATTTCCATAGGCACTAACTGTATAAGTTCACCAAAATGTAGAGATCACTGTTATAAAAAATGATAAAGACAAGGAGCAAGATCCAATCCCAGGTCCTGAGTCCACCCAAATCAAAGACAGGAAACACTATCATGGAAGAAAATGGGAATTATGCAGATGAAATCTCTGAATCTGTAGCATCTGAGGTAGAAAGATAAGTGCAGACACATATGGAGCAACTCAGATCAGAGATAACATCTGAAGTAAAAAAAAAAAAAAAAAAACAGAAATGCATGAACTAATAGATTCTGAAGTGGAAAAACAACTGCAGAAACTTATAGAAGAAACCAGAGCAGAAATAACCTCAAGTTAAAAAAGACATCTCTAAATTAGTAGCATCTAAAGTAGGGGAACAACTACAGAAAAGTAGAGAGAACAGAGTAGAAATAATCTCTGAACTAGAGAGAGAAAGGATAACTATAATGAGAGACTTCAGTACTACTCAAGAAGATAGTGATAAAAAAATTAGAGGAGAATAGAAAAGTGATGGATTCCCTGATAGAGCAATAGATAGCAACAGGAAAGAAACAGAACTTGGAAACAGTTTCAAAGATATATACAAGAAAATAAAATTTCAATCACAAGATGGTAGAACCGTATAAATGAAAGTGAAGATAGAGTCTCAGATCTTGAAGACACCATCACAGCTAGTGAAAAGGTAAGAAAGGAACTCTTAAAAAAAAAAAGCAGGATGCAGGAAAAAATAATCCAACATCTGCAAGATGATGAAAAAATTAACAAGGTGAGTTTAATAGGAATCAATGAGAAAGGAGTTGACACAAATGATATAAAAAGAATATGGTCAGAAGTAGTAGCAGAAAACTTCCCAAATATGAAAAAACAATCGGACATACAGATAACTGAAGCATACAGAACCCCAAATAACATCACCCTGACTAAAAGCACACCCACAAATATGATAATCAAGATCCCAGAAATTCAGCAGAAGAATAATATACTAAGAGCTGCTAGAGAAAAGAAACAGATCACATTTAAAGGAAAACTCATCAGAATAATGGCAGATTTCTCTTCACAAATCATGAAGTCAAGAAGAGCATGAAACAGAGTCATTCTAGTCCTCAATGAAAACAAATTCCAGCCCAGACTGCTACACCTGGCAAGAGTCTCTTTCAAGTACAAGGGAGAAGTGCAATACTTCCATGACAAGGAACAACTAAAGAATTCCATGACGTCAAAGCTAACCCTATACAGTATATACTAAAATATTTTAGAGAAGGACCAAAATGACTCAAGCTCAAGAAATGAGAACAGAAAGATCCCACCAAATAGGCTACTCAATTAAACACAGGAGAATAAAAAGGGTAAACAGCATAAGTAAAAGCCATGTCAATCGGTGGTCAGTACATTTCAATTATAACCATCAATGTAAATGAACTCAATTCTCCAATTAAAAGAAATAGTCTGGCAGAGTGGATAAGGAAGAAAAATCCAACAATATGCTGTATACAAGAAATGCACTTAGCTCATAAAGAAATTCATAGGCTAAAAGTTAAAAGTTGGAAAACAATACTACATGCTCCAGCACCTCAAAAAAACAGGGGTAGCAATCCTGTTTGCAAACCAAGACTGATTAATCAAAATAAAGAAGAACACTACATATTGGTTAGGGTAAAAATTCAAGACGAAGAAGTAACACTTATAAATATGTATGTACCCAACACTGGAGCAGCAAGTTATTATATAAGTCAAACCTTAATGGACATGAAAAGTCTAATATCAAATACCACAGTCTTAACAAGAGACGTTAACACTCCCTTATCCAAAAAAGATAGGTCAAGCAGACAAAAAATGAGCAAAGAAGTAGCAGAACTGAACCAGAACTTAGAATAACTGAAATTAGTGGACGTACACAAAGTGTTTCACCCAACAGTTTCTCAATGCACATTTTTTTTCAGCTGCACATGGGACATATTCTAAAATAGACCACATATTAATCTATAGGTCATGCTTAAGTATATGCAAGAAAACAGAAATTATCCCATGCATATTATCTGACCACAGTGCAATGAAACTGGAAATAAATGACAGAAGAAAACACAAGAACTTCAAAAATACTTGGAAATTAAACAACACTCTTCTCAACAACCAGTGGGTTACATATGAAATTAAACAATATCTAAAATTTAATGAAAATTCAAACACAACCTCCTAGAATTTATGGGATGCAATGAAAGCAGTTCTTAGAGGTAAACTTATAGCTCTGAACTCACACATTAAGAAAACAGAACGGGAACAAATAAATACTCTCATAGAGTACCTGAATTGACTAGCAATAGAAGAGCAAAGGAAATCCAAAGCCCAAAGATAGGAGGAAATTACAAAGATTACAGCACAAATTAATTCAACTGAGACAAAGAAAACAATACAAAGACTTGGTGAATCAAAAAGCTGGTTCTTTGCAAGATTAAATAAAATTGATAAGCCCCTAGCTAACCCCATCAAAAATAGCCAAATCTTGGAAACAACCAAAATGCCCATCATTTGAAGAATGGTTGAAAAAGATGTGATATTTTTATACAGTGGAATACTACTCAGCTATAAAGAATGAAGACTTCACATACTAATGGATATATCTTGAACATATACTCACAAGTGAAATTAACCAGACTTCTGTGTGTAAATATCGTATAGTCTCCCTAGTTTAAGAACTCTAAAGAAGAAATAAAAATTGAACGGCATAACACAGCTAAATGTGTTATAAATTAAACAACGAAGTGGCTGGAAGTAGAAAAGAGAGGAAACATAGCAGGAACAAACCATGCACTTATGTACACAGGATGAATCAGATATTGGTCGTAAGAACCTTCAAAAGGTTTTTCACATTGATGATAGCAACGTGCAACGCTAAGACTATGTTTGGAATGCGAGTTATTCTGGTCTTTTAGATGTGTACTGCTTCTAATGTAAATTCAGTTACTCCTATACTCTCTCTCAAGTAAATGTTTGGTTAGCAAAAAAACCAAAAAGGTTATTAATTGAGAGTAAGTAACTTGGCAAAGTCCCATAAGCTTGACAGGTTACAATATTGCACATCCTTGATTTTTTTAAGTGTCTGAGTAAAAATATGTAACTACTTTTATCACATCCTATAGAGATTTAGTGGAATATTAATGATTGGTTGAAAATACCAATTTCAAGCTAAGTCAAAGATGTTTGATATTCAGAAAGGCAGTGATGTTAAGCTCAATTACCTAGATTATAGAGTAATAGTGTCATGAAGTTTCTCTGCTGTAGGATTGAGAATGTAAGTTAACAGACCGAAAATTGGAGAAAAAGAAGGGCTACGAGTAATGCCAACATTTTGGTTCTAGTGCTTCACGGTCAGTGAGGACTCAGGACATAAGATAACCTGTGCTGTAACCTCCTATAACTCAGGGGTGTCTCAAATTTTCTGGTCAAGGAGAGTGTGGGACCTCAAAGCAAAGAAAGGGATAAATGAACTATAGTGTTTCTAAAGAGAGTCACCTACAGAAAGAATATTCTCTCAGGCTTTCACAGAAAGCAAACTGGTCAAGCAATGGCTGTGACTTATCTTGATGGCTAACTCTGACAACAGTTCTACAAAGCACTGTACATGGTACCAAAGTTAATCCTGAGGGTATTTGATCTTGAAAGATACAAAAGAATATTTTGTTATACAGGTCTTGCTTTAACTTGTCCTTGATCACCCAGCAGAAAAGCTTAGTTACAAGGCATAAATCACAGAGCTACATTAGTAAGAGGCTTAAATCAACAGCTTCCAACATTGCCAGTTTCACTGGTAACCCAATGCAATTTTCGAACATTGGAGTATGTATACAGCTACTTCCTCTCATTTCAAAGAGAAGATGTTTTTTTTCTTTTATTCTTTCCTTACTGATTAGAAAATTTATCATGTCCACATCCTGTGCTCTGTATAACTATTATGAGGACAACAATATGTGATGTGTCAATTATTGCGAATGTACTAGTAATGTTTCTTGAAACTATCATATCGTTATTTCTTATTTAAAATAATAAAAAATAAATGAAAAAAAAAAGAATTATAGCAGACACTGGGCTTAATGGCACATCTTTGTAATTCCAGGACTTGGGAGACTGAAGCAGGAGATGCCACAATTTTGAGGCTAGTCTCGGTTATGCAGTAAGTTCTACAATAGCTTGGACTACATAGCAAGATCCTATGTAAAGGAAAGTGAGAGCAAGAGAGAGATTGAGACAGGCAGAGAGAGACAGAGAGATAGAAGAGAGAGAGAGAGAGATATTACAACAGATTTCTCAACACAGATCTTTCGAGTGTTTTTAAGGTCTGAAGGCAAGCAGCTTCCAATCCAGAATGAAATATCCTGAAAGACCATCTTTCAAAGTTAATGGAGAAAGGACCAGCCAGATATTTCAGTGGATTAAAGTATCTACTTAGGTAGATGCAGGGACTAGGGTTCCATCCCAGAATGCCATGCCAGCCCTGCCCCTGGGGTCTGCTGATATGGTGGTTGAGACTGGGTGTGGTGGCAAGCACCTGAATCCCAGTACTTTGGAGACTGAAAACAGGAGAATCACTGTGAGTCTATCCGTGTAGTGAGACCCTGTAGATCCTGCACTAAATAAATCAAAATTAATGGAGAAAAGATTATTAACAGACAATTCACAAAAACTGTATACTAACACAGTAAAGAATTCTGAAGAAACATAGATTCCTAGACCCATATGAACTTCCAAAACTGAACTGAGAAAAATGAAACTATGAATAACCCAATAGAAAACAATGGAATTGAAATGTAATAAAATACTTATGAACTGAGAACTTCAGGGAATATCTAACACCAATAATTCTCAAACTATTTAAAACAGTTGAAAGGGAAGGAGTACTCCCAAAAATCATTTCTAAAAATTAGCATTCCTTGATTCTTAGTTAGACAAAAATCCAACCAAAAAATATAGCTGCAGGACAATCTCTTTAATGAACATAGACACAAATAATCATCAAAGGGATATTAAAGAACAGAATACACCAAATCTTCAAAAAGATAATATATCATGGCCAAGTAGAATTTATTCTAGGGATGCATGCATGGTTTAATATATCAATGCAACACATCACATAAACAGAAACAAGAACAAAAGTCACATGATTATTCCAGGTGGAGAATAAAAAGCCTTCAACAAAATCTAAGGCCCATTCATGATATCAACTTTAAAGAGAATAGATATATAACAACCTTATCATAATCTGATAAAAGCCATTTATGACCAATTTAGTGCCAAAATTGTATTAAAGGCAGAAAAACTGAAAGCTTTCTCTTTATAATTTGAAACAAGACAAAGATGTCTTGCTATTACCACTGCTGTTCAGAAGAAGCATAAACATTAGTCAGAGCAATCAGGCAAGAAAAAGAAATAAAAGGGACATGTATAGGAAAACAGAAATTCAATTTATCACTAGCAACAAATGACATGGTGTTCTACAAAAAAGACAAAAAATTCTACAAAAATACTCTTAGAGTTAATAAACAAACTCAGTAATGTGGTAGGACACAAAATCAATACTATTCTTGTACTCACTGAAAAAGAGATTAGAGAAGTGATACAATTCATAATAGCAACAATAAAAAGTAAATTCTTCTTTAACAACTTAAGGCCAATTCTTCTTGGCTTTAACGTAACCAACTTCTATACACACACACACACACACACACACACACACACATATATATATATATTCTTTATTATAATGCTAATCAAATATTGACAATATTTTTTTTTTGACAATATTTTTTCACAAAACTAAAATCGTATGAAAAAAGAGACCCATAATAGTAAAGCAAACCTGGGTACTAACAGCAACGCAGAGGGTGTCACAATCTTAGCTTAATATTACATTACAAAGGTACAGTAAAAAGAACAGTACAGCGCAAAAATAGACATATAAATAAATGGAACAGAAGTGAGGTTGCAGAAACAACCCAGGTATTGTAGTTATTTGATTTTTGATAAAGGAGTCAAAATTGTATGCTGGAGGAAAGATAGCCTTGTTAACACATCATGCTGTGAAAATTTCTTAGCCATATGCGTAAGAGTCAATCAAGGTAAAACTTGTAATCTCAGTCAAAGGCAAGGATTTTCTGAACAGAATCTCACTGACACAAGAAATAGTATCAAGTATCAACAAATGAAAGCATATTGAATTAAAAATCTTTTGCATAGAGAAAAGATAACCTACAAAACTGGCAAACTTATTTCTCAATTATATCTTAGGTAGAAGACTAACATCTAATAATGAAATAAAAAATAAAAGAGCATTCAAAACCTATACAAGTGAAATGGATAGATACTTCTCAGATGAAGTATCAGTGGCCAGTAAATACATGAACAAACTTTGAACATCACTGGCCACTAGAAAAATACAAATTAAAGCACTATCAAGAGTTTATCTTTCTCCAGAAAGAAATGCTAACATTAAGAAATCAGACAGGAATAAATGAGAAAAAGGGACTTATATGCTGGCAAAAATGTAAATTAGCACAACCGTGATGGAGCGCAGTATAGAAATTCCTCAGGAAAGTAATACTAGAAATTCAATTTGACTCAGATGCTCCCTTTTGATGTTTTTCTAAAAGAGATAAGGATGTCATATTGCAGTGATACATGTACAGCCAAGTTTATAACAGCAGAACTCATGATAGCTAAATCTTGGAAGCAGCCTGTCTGTTTAGAAAAAGAAGAATGGCTAACGAAAATGTGGTATTTATGCCTTCCCTGACCTGACCCCAGACTGACAAACTCTCAGCTTGCACCCCCAATGCCACTGGAACTTCTTCCTTGACCAGACCCCTGACCAGCAGGTGCACAGGCAGGAACTCTCAACCTGCACCCCCACCATGACACTAGAACTCCTTCCTCAACCCAACCCCAGAACCAGGGAGCACGTAAGTAGGAAATCTCAACCTGTGGCCCCGAACAACTGGACATTATTCCTGCCAGTACCCAGCCCAAGCATCTACTGGGGAACCATGCAGCAAAATTGCCTGCAGAGTCAATGGGAGTCATACCCTCCCAGCAAATCCAGATGACTATCTTGCCAGAAGAGAACAGCAGGCTCACTTCCACAAGCTGCAACAGGAAGAAGCTGAACACAGGAGCCAGACCCAAACAGGAACATCTGGACAAGATCAAACTTGGTAGATCCAGACCCAAATTTTAATAGGTGTTAATGGCATAACTTCCCCAAAGTTTTACACCAAAGGTCAGAGGATACTGCTATATAAAATGACAAAGGGAAGGAACAAGATGCAACTTCAGGCCCCAAGACCAGCCAAAACAAATATGGGAGACACTAGTGTAGAGGAAAATGGGAATTGCACAGCTGAAATCTGGGAATTAATACCATCTGAAGTAAAGAAACAAACGCAGACATATATAAAGGAACTCAGATCAGAATTTCTGAAGTAAAAAAAGGAATCTTTGAATTAATAGTGTCTGAAGTAAAAAAAAAACAACTGCCGAAAAGTATAGAGGAAATGAGATCAGAAATAACCTCAGAAGTAAAAAAAAAGACACCTCTGAATTAATAGCGTCTGAAGTAAAGAAACAACTGCGGAAAGGTATAGAGGGAATCACATCAAAAATGATCTCTGAAGTAAAAAGGAAAGGATGACTATAATGAAAGAATTAATAATGCCTTCTAAAGAAGATATTGATAAAAATTAGAAGAGAATAGAAAAATGATGAAATCCTTGAATGAGCAATATAGGAAAGAAATAGATCACATGAAACAGTTTCAAAAAGATATGCAGGAAAATAAAATCTCAATCACAAATTGGCAACACTGCATGAATGAAAGTGAAGATAGAGTTTCAGATCTTGAAGACACTGTCACAGGTAATAAAAAGGTAAGAAAGGTTCTCTTGAAAGCAAGTAGGATTCAGGAATATTAATTCAACATCTGCAAGATGATGCAAAGATCAAAAACGTTGGATTAATAGACATCAATGAGAAATAAGGAGTTAATACACATGATATAAAAAGAATATGGGCAGAAGTAATGGCAGAAAAAAAAATCCCAAATATGAGAAAACAATCTGACATTCAGCTGAGGCATACAGAACTCCAAATAACATCAACCCAGCTAAAAACACACCCAGACATATGATAGGCAAGATCCCAGAAATCCAGCAGAAGAATAATATACTAAAAGCTGCTAGAGAAAAGAAACAGATCACATTTAAAGGAAAACTCATCAGAATAACGGCAGATTTCTCTTCACAAATCATGAAGTCAAGAAGAGCATGGAAAAGAGTACCTCAAGTCCACCATGAAAACAAATTCCAACTGAGACTGCTATACCCTGTGAAACAGTCTTTCAAGTTTGATAGAAAAGATAAATATTTCCATAACAAAGAACAACTAAAATTCACAACGACAAAGCCAAGCCTATACAGACTATTAGAAGATATTTTAAAGGGGACCAGAATGAACCATACTCCATGAATGAGCACAATTAAGTACAGGAGAAAAAGGGGAAAAGAATAGTAGGTAAAAACCATAAGTCAATATATTTCAATTATAACCATCAATATAAATAGACTTAATTCAATAAAAAGAAATAGACTGACACAGTGGATTAGGAAGAAAAAACCATTAATATCCTGTATACAAGAAACACACCTAACTCATAAAGAAATTCATAGGCTTAAAAACAAAGTATAAAAAGAATACTATATTTAGCACATCAGAAAAAGAAAACACAAAACAAGGGTAGCATTCAGGTATAGCCCTGAATTCACACATTAAGAAAACAGAATGAGAAAAAATAAGTATTCTAGTGTTGCACCTAAATTGTTTAGAAAATGAAGAGCAAATTAAAACCTAAAGAAGATGGGAGGAAATTATAAAGATTAGAGCGGAAATTAATTCAATTGAGACAAAAAAAAACAATACAAAGAATTAATGATTCAAAAAGCTGGTTCTTTGAAAGATTAAATAAAGTTGATTAGCCCCTAGCTAACCTTATCAAAGAGAGGAAAGAAAAAAACTCAAGTTCAATCAATAAGGAATAGAAAGGACAAAATTATCACAGACTGAGTGGCGATTCAGAAAATCATTAATACCTACTTTCAGAATTTTACTCTCACAAAACTGAAGACACAGAAGAAATGCAGATTCCTAACAAGGTACAGGTCAAGAAGACATAAGAATACTCAATAACCTAATAACAACCAATGAAATACAAAATGTAATAAAAAGCCTAGCAACAAAGAAAATTCCAGATCTTAGTGGATTCACTGCTGAATTCTACAGGAAATTTACAGAAGATACAATACCAATAATCTGCAAACTCTTCAACAAAATTGATAAACGAAACAATCCTCCCAAAATCATTCCTGGAGGCAAATATTATACTGATACCAAAACCACAGACTGATGAAACTAAAAAAGAAAGCTACAGGCCGGCCTCTCTCAAGAACATAAATGGAGAAATGCACAATAAAATCCATGCAAATAGAATACAGCAAATCATTAAGGAGATAATACACCATGACCAGGTAGGGTTCATCCCCAGAATGCAAGGATGTTTCAATATATGCAAATCTACAAACATAGCACACTATATCAATAGAGATAAATCCAAAAGAAACATGATCAACTCAATTGATGAAGAAAAAGCTTTTGACAAAGTCCAATACTCATTCATGTTAAAAGTAATACAGAAAATTGAAAAAGATGGCCTCTACTTCAATTTGATAAAAGCCATCTATGACAATCCAATCACTAGCATAATTCTGAATGGGGAAAAAACTGAAGTGTTTTACTCTTAGATCTGATACAAGATGTTATGGTTTATGTCTAGTTTTCCCCCCAAAGCCTCATGGAGTCATTGGGCGGGGACTTCTAGAGTTTGAGACTTGATCCATGATCCCTGGGATTACGGGTTTTAGTACTGATGGGATTATGGGTGGAAGTACTTCTGGGATTATGGGTGTAGCCTAGGGCGGGAGCTAAGGTGGAGAGCCTGAATGTAATATAAGGAGAGACAGAGAGACAGACTGGAGCTCTAGCTGTTGCTGCTGCTCTGCTGCCATGTTGGTTGGCTACCTCTGCCGCCATTTTGTTGCTGTTCCGCCACTATGAACTGGATGCTCTCCGCCCTGCTCCACTCAGCTTTGGGCCAGCCGAATATGGACTGAAACCTCTACAAACTGTGAGCTAAATAAACCTTTCCTTCCTTTATTTTGAGTGTCGGGTATTTGTCCCAGCAACGAGCAAAAAGTAACTAAGACACAAGACAAAGATATCCTTTATCACTATTCCTATTCAATAGGAGTTCTGGAATCATTAGCTAAAGCCATTAAACAAGAGAGAGAAATAAAAAGAATAACAATAGGAAAAGAAGTTAAACTATCATTATTTGAAGATGACATGATACTCTACTTGGAAGACCCAAAGTACTTCACCACGAAGCTACTTGAATTAATAGGCAAATTCAGTTGCATAGCGAGTTACGAAGTCAATACCCAGAAGTCAATAGCATTCCTCTACACAGATAACATACACATTTAGAGGGAAATTAGAGAAACAATACCCTTTACAATAACATCGCGGAAAATAAAATACTTAGGAATTAATCTAGCTAAAGAAGTAAAAGATCTATTTAATGAAAATTATGATATTCTGGAAAAAGAGAGCATAGAGGATTTCAGAAGATGGAAAGATATACTCTACTCCTGGATTGTGAAGATGGCCATACTCCCAAAATTGTTATACAGATATAATGCAATCCCTATCAAAATACCATCAATATATTTCATATACCTGGAGAAGTCAGTCCTAAAATTTATTTGGAACCAGAAAAGACCTAGACAATCCTGGGCAACAATGATATGGCCAGAGGCATTACAATTCCTGACCTAAAATTATACTACAAAGCCACAGGAACAAAAACAGCATGGTATTGGCAAAAAAAAAAAAAGAAAAAAACGACCTGAGGATCAATGGAATAGATTAGCAGATGCAGCATCAATTACAAACACACTGGGCCACTTTATCTTCAACAAAGGAGCCAAATATGTTTACTGGAAGAAAGATAGCCTCTTTAACAAATGGTGTGGAAAAAATGGCTCTTTACATGCTGAAAACTACAATTTGACCCAGTTATATCACCATACACTAAACTAAAGTCAAATGGATTAAAGATATAAATATTGAAACAGAAAAAATAAATCTCCTGGAAGAGAAAGTAGGAGGAAATCTTGAAGACATTTGTGTAGGAAAACAATTCATGAATAAAAATCAAAAATGCATGTGCATCACTTGAAGGAATCAACAGCTGAGACCTTCTCTTGCTGAGAAATTTTTGCATGTAAAAAGAAATTGCCAACGGAGTGAAAAGACAACCCACAAATTTTGAAAAACTTTTAACTAACAAGTATTTAGACAAAGATCTTCTATCTAGAATTTATAAAGAACCAAAAAGTATTAGGGTCCCAAAATTCAAAGACTCCACCCAGAAATGGGCATCTGAAATGAACACACTTATCAGAGGAAGAAATACTAGAATCTCATAAACACATGAAGAATTGCTTCACATCACTACCATCCGCAAATTGCAAATTAAAATAACACTTAGATACAATCTCACCCCAGAAAGAATGATTATCACAAAGAAATCAATCAACAACAAATGTTGGAGAGGCTGTGGGGAAAAAGGAAAACTTCACTACTGCTTTTGGGAATGCAGACTGGTGCAGTCATTAGGGAAATCCATGTAGAGACTCCTTAAAAATTAGGACTGGAAGTCCCATTCAATCCAGTGATCCCCCTACAGGAAATTTTCCCAGACGAACTGAAATCATCATGTCATAGTGATGTTTGTTCACTTATGTTTATAGCAGCACAATTTGTGATAGTCAAATCTTGGAAACAACCTAAATGCCCATCATTTGAAGAGTGATTGAAAAATATAAAGTGTATTTGTGCAATGTAATATTACTTAGCTATAAAGAACAATAAACTAGAAGACTTCGTATATAAGTGAATTACCTTGAACATATACTCATAAGTGAAATAAACAAGACCTACATTTGTAAATATTGTATAGTCTCCCTAGTGTAAGAACACAAAATAAGAAATAAAAATGGAAAGGCATAACAGCCAAATTGAAATAAAGAACTTAAAGATTAAACAATGAAGAGATAGCAAACAGAAAATTTGGGAAACATGGCATGGACAAACCATGCACTAATATACACAGAATAAATTAGACAATTGTCCTAAGAATCTCCAACGGGTTTTTGACACTCAGAGTAGCAATGTGTAAGACAAAAACCATGCTTGGTATGCGTTATTCTGGTCTTTTATGTGTGTGCTGATTCAAGTGTAATTTCAGTTATTTCTCTACTCTCTCTCAAGTAAATATTTGTTTTAAAAGAAAACAAAAATAGGTAATTAAAGAGAATATGAGGGCCAGCAAGATAGCTCAGTGGTCTAAATCACATCCTTAGGTAAGCTTAGGCAACTGCAGGGACCATGGTTTGATCCCTCGCACCACATACTGCGCCAGCCCCACCCCATGGCAGGCTGAGTCAGCCATAACATAAATAAAGTTTAAAAATATATAAATAATAAATAAATAGAATATGAGACAAAGAAAAATACCATAGCATTGACCTGCTACAATTTCGTATATGCTTAGATTTTTAACTTTCTGTGTAAAAATGTGTAACAGGTATTTTTAATCACATTCTATAGGGATTTAGTAGAATATCAATGATTAATGGAAAATACTGGTTCCATGTTATGGCTAAGGCATTTAATATTAAGTAATAGAGTGATGTTAAACTCAAATACCTATGTTATAGAGTAATAGTATCACTAAGCTTCTGTTCTAGAAGGTTAAGAACTGAAGGTTGCAGACCAAAAAATTAGAGAATAAGAAGGGACATAAGGATTGCCAATGTTTTGGCCCGAGCCCTTCAAGGTCAGTGAGGACTCAGGACACAAGAGAACCTGTACTGCAACATCCTATAATTCAGTGGTTTCCCAAATTTTCTGATCAAGGAGATTATGGGGCCACAGAGGAAAGGGATCCATGATGTATAGTGTGCCTAACTAGAGTCACTTAGAGAAAAAACATCCTCTCAGGCTTTCTCAGAGAGCAAACTGGTCAAGCAGTGACTGTGATTCATCCAGACAGCTGACACTGACAAAAGTTCTTCAAAACACTGTATATGGTTTCAGAGTAAATTCTGAGGAGATTTTACTGACCTTGTCAGGTACAAAAGTGACATTTTTGTTACGTAGGTCTTGCTTTAACTTGACCTTAACGACCCAGCAGAAAAATTTAACTGAAAGGCATAAAAAAGTAAAGCCATATTACTATGCTGAGCTGTAAAAGGCTTAAGTCAACAGATTCCCACATTGCCAGTTCTGCCAATAATCCACTACAATTACAGAATATTGGACTATGTATACAATTGCTTTCTGTTAGTTCAATGAGAATGAAGATTTGTACCAATAGTGCTCAAAAAAGTTATCATGTCTCCCTCTTGTACTCTGAACAATTACTATTAAGACAACAACATGCATTGTATTAATTATAGTGGCTGTCCTACCAATGTGTTTTGAAACTATCTCATTGTTCTTATTGAAAGTAATAAGAATGAAAAAATGTATTGAGGCACAGTGAAGTAAGTACTAATATGCCATAATAAATGAAAATACTGAGACGTTTGAAAGAAAACTGACCTTGAAACCATAATGTTGAGTGAAATAAACATGCATGCTTATATGTTGCATGATATTGTTATACAAGAAACTCAAAATATAAATGGGCAGGGCTGGGGAGATAGCTCTGAGGCACAAGTGCCTGCTGGGCAAGTGCAAGGTCGTGAGTTCGAACCCTGGTCCCACAAAAAAAAAAAAATTATATATATATATATATATATATATATATATATATATATATATGGGCAAATAAAAGACAGATTGTAGGCTGATAGATATTTTTCAAATGAGAAAGGGAATAAAAATGCAGAGAGTGGAGAGGGAAGAAAGTGGAAGGGAATTTAAAAAGTATTGAGATATGCTATATACATGTACAAAATCCATACAAAGACTGCAGTCATTGTGTACTGCAGTCGTGTACTAAGAAAAACCTGAAAAAAGAAATAAAAAGATATACCAACATAATTCAGTGTGGCAAGTTGTAAGGATATAGAATGCATTGCTAGGATACATAAAGTGATCAGTTCTCTTTTGGAGAGATTCAAGAAATGCCTTAATATGGAAGAAAGCGAGGTAGATTTTGAAGGATAACTAAGTGTTCTCATGATATTATGGAGAGGAATTTGTAAGTAGAAGGAAGAACTATTATGGGCTATTGGATTATACATAATCCAATAGCCCATAATAGATGTGGGTTATCAGCAGAACTGGCAATGTCAGAAGCTGTTCACTTGAAAATTTACCTATGAAACTGTATAGTTCAGTATACTAGAGGTGCAAAGAGAAGGTAAGTGAGTTGTGAAACATGGCATGAAGTGTCCCTAGGGTTAGGCCATGAAGTTCTTAAAATATCATTGTGTTGGTCATTATTCTCTCTGCTTTCTGTAGTATTTCTGTCCTTTGATTTTTGGAGAACTATAGAGTTAGATATTAGAACTTTTTGCAAGGCACTAGTTATTGGGCCCTCCAATAAGTCCCCAGTCTTCTCACAAGTATTATGGCTTATGATCAGAAGAAAAAGCAGTGGGGGGAAGGATTGTAGTAAGGATCTGGAATGAACATTTGTTCTAGGAACGAAAGGCCATGAGACACTCAGAACCTTGATGTTTATTCATCACATCTGAGTCAAGGACAATATG
This sequence comes from Myocastor coypus, assembly GCA_004027025.1. Classification (NCBI taxonomy): domain Eukaryota; kingdom Metazoa; phylum Chordata; class Mammalia; order Rodentia; family Myocastoridae; genus Myocastor; species Myocastor coypus. The sequence continues at coordinate 30,299 of PVJA010008827.1, read as the reverse complement.
AAGAGGGCAGTGGGTGCTTCTGGGAAAAATAATGGTGACTACAGTGGGAGAAGAAAAGAAAAATTATTCTTACAAGGACAGGAATGAGTCAAAGTGACTCAGGTGCCTAAAACCCTCAAAAAGGTCTTACCTTGCTCTTTGGGAAGCACAGCAGTCACTGGTCCTGGGACTTCCAGTTGTGACAAGAAAAGAGCTGTGGAGTTTCCACATCCCAATCTGGCTCAAAGGCCAGACAAGGACAAGCATGGATTCCCTTCAATCCAATTTATAATATGTGGTCTCCATAGTAAGATCTTTTGTTAACTGTATATCTAGGAAGTTTAAATAATGAAAGCTATAATAAGAAAACATCAGGTGGACTCTACAGAAATTGGAGTGTTTCTCTTTTATTTTTAATGTTATTATTTTATGTCAGCAGTGCATAGTGATTGCATTCCTTATGTGGAGTCAATACACAAACATAACAGATTCTTATTCTTTTCTTCATTCCCTGCCCCTTCCCCTCCCTCTTCATCCATCTCTTGGCGTCTTTTCTTTTCACAAATATATATATATATATATATATATATATATATATATATATATATATATATTGTTTCCTTGTTTTCTATTATCTCTCTTGAGTTTTGCTTTTTAACTCAATTTTTAAATTAAGAATAAATCAAACATAGCTTTCTAGAATGACAAGTGCAACCAGAAGACACCCACTGACTTGTAGACATCACAACTATAATCATAGGTTATTGAAGTATACATAAAGGTATCATAGCATTAAAATAGAAGCAAAAGTAAGAATCTACTTCAAGAAATACTAGTCATAAACTACCTAGAGTCTTTTACAGGCTTTTCACTCTTTCTGAACATCTTAATTAAAAGTTAAAATAACTGACAATGTTGACTTCACTGAGAACTAAAAGAGTATCCACAGAAGTCCATGGAATGTGCAATGTCTTATAATCTTTGCTGAGGATAAAGCAACCCCATAAAATGTTATGATATTAATTATTTATTATAAGGCTATGGAAGAAGTCACAGCATACAACTTCTTTCACTTGGGGATTTGAGATTGCAAGCTATAAGACAGAAAGGAAATAGCTTTGAAACTACAGGAAATCAGAGACAGGAAATTTTCGTTTTGGTCACAAGCTATAATATGTTTTGGTGAATGGCATTTGATGAACCTCAACAATTCCTAGTGGGGGGTGGGAATCCTATTAAACTGTTGTAAGATCTGGATATGTTCATATGCAGAGATATATGGCTTCATTTTACTTTCAGCATATTAAGGTGCCATTCACAAACAGGTTGATCTATGGTAGTCATCATTCACAACTCTTTGCAGATTGAAAACAGTGCCCCAGTAGTACCCTCCAGACAAAATGCACAGTACAGAGGCCTAAGCAGTCTGATTTTGATTTGGGAACAGGATGAGACTGCAAAACCTGCCCTCATGCTGTGAGAATTACAGGACTCTTGTGCCTATCTTCCTAAAGACAGATGTGGAAGATGAGAGAAAAGCAAGGCCATCTAGCCAGGGTCATGACAAGACGCAAGCTGTCAGCCTGTTTCTCTCCTCAGTCTCAGTATTTATTATGGACAGCTGTGTGTTACTGCTCCTACTCAGGCAATGTATAGGCCAGGCAAGTAAGAGCATGAGAAACAGGAGTAAGGGGCCTCCTACAAAGTACATCATTGAGTTCACATTTCCGCTATTGCTCCCCCCAAAACAAACAACAACAAAAAACTCCTACACGCTTTCGTTTGCTGTTTGTCTGATTTTCTTCTTGCTGTTAGCAGGATCTTAAGGGATCTCCCAAACAGGGTTTTTTGAATACAGAACCATATCTGTAGTGCTTTGCAGGGGGATTATAGATGATAAGCAGGCAAAACATGAGACCACGTGGGATTGTGCAAGGTGGTCTGTCTTCAATGATTCTTAGTCTGATCACATTCAAGGGCTATCTGGTTTTCACCAGCACACACAACAGAGTCCAACAGAGCAGAGTAACATTGTTTTGTTCACATTGTGTTTGTCTTCTGTATTTTGCAAGTGATTTTTAATTTTTATTTATAGTAATAATATAATGTCTCCTTGTAAAATAAAGACAAGATTAAAATATTTAGTGTAGCTCAGGTGACAAGAATATATGGCAAAAATAATAAAACAGAGGAGGCAAATATTGAAGTATGGGATATTCTGACCTTGTACAACCTTCCAAGTTAACAGTTAGGAAAATTAAAGCCTTGAGAGATCAGATAAATTACACACAGTAATGTAAGTAAATTTCTGTCTTCATTCACTCATTTGTTTATCTGTGTGTTTTAATATTAAACAGTTTAACCATATGTTGCACAGAATGTTGGATACCCAGTCTCCTGCATTCCTGTTCCAGCTCCTTTATACAATCAGAAGATTATCCTACTGCTTTGCATATGGAGATGAAGGACCTCAGTGAGACAGGCTACCACTTCTAGCCAGAACTGTGATATGCAATTAAATTGCCTGGGCTACATCAGCTAAATGAAGTTCGAAGCCTCAGGCAGATCACTCCTGGGTAGAGACCTTCCTGGCATTACCACAGGCCTCCAGCCATTCCCACCCTTCTTGAGTATTACCCTCCCTTGTTCTAATAACTAAATAAATATGGGCCTCAAAGAGAAATTCTTGTTCTTAGCCTCCAGAGAATCTTGAACTCTGTGAGAGGACTTTGATCCTCCTGGAGCTCTGAAATCATTTCATGTGTCTCTCATTTGGCCTTTGCTTCCCACTCACGTGGGCAATTGTGGACCTCATCAGTCTGCAGTAAGTAAGGGACAATATTAGCCTCATAGAGTTTGATGAATTTTCCCAAACTGAACACACTCTTGGAAAGAGCAACCAATTCTTGAAACAGGATATTTAATTACCAGTATCCAAGAAGCCCCCTCATAGAAGCCCTCTACTTAACAACTTTCAGAGAGGAACAACAGCCCTGCTTTCATGCTCCTAAGGGAGGACACAGACATACAGCACACCTATTTTGATTTCTTCCACCATATGCTGCTTACAATACTGTGTGTTCCGTTGTGGTTCATTCTTTCATTTATTAATCACTGCGCCTCCTTTTGCCCACTGCTATTTTCTGCTGCCATGAACTGGTGGCCTCTGCCATGTGCCACTCTGCCTTGGAACTACCCATGCGCAGACTGAAACCTTCACAACCTTTCTTAATTTTGGGTGTCAGGTATCTTGTCCCAGAAATGAGAGAAAAGTAACCAAGACACAATGTGACTGTGCAACACTGCACCTACCTCTCTTCCTACACAGGCCTTTGCACAGTTTCCAGTCTGGGTATACTACTGACACTAATATTAGGGACATGAGCGCCTGTTTTTCATTTTATACATGAATATAGTTTTTGTGCAAGTCACTTCCCTATTAAGAAAACGATGAGCCACTAAGGTGCACCTAACGTTACTCTGTTCTCACCTTTCTTTACCGTGCAAGGCCTCCACTTGGCTTTCTTATGCACATCTTTCCTTCTTTCTGTGACTTTAATCTTCTGACTCTGTACCTGGCTGTCCCCCATGTGTCACGGAGATTGGGAGTACAACTTCGCTTTGGTGGAGTCCTTGATTGGCTTCCTTCCTTGCTTATTCCACTTCATTCTAGGTCTTAGCTTTGCCAGACTCCCACAATTTTAACTGAACAGCCACTGTTTGTGTTGTTCCCTACAGCCACCATGTCGTTGCCTTGGTGCTGTATGACCTAAGCCCTACAGGAAGGACATCTGACTGCTCCACACTGCCAACTCCTTATGGCCTGGAGAGTAGGTGGCATGACAGTGGCTACTGAATAATTGTGTATTTGGTAACTAGGAAGAACCCAAGGCAATGGCTCTCTAATAAGCTACAGCTTTAGCCAATGGGATGCACATAATTGTTCAGAGGGATGTTCTAGTGTCCTCATAAGCCAATCCTCATGCTAAGATACTTCCTCAAATCCTCCTGATTTGTGACTGAGCCCAATATGCAAACAGATGACCCTTGTACGTGGCCCTAAGTACATGAAGCTGAGTGTGGTATAAGGGGAGGGTGGAGCCTCTCCAACAATTTCCTTCTATCTTTCCCTTTTCTCTGAGGATGCTCTCCTCTCATTGCCCTCAGTTATGTACTATAACTACTGGGCAGCCTCCAAATCTGCATGTATCATCACATCACTACCTCAAATCATGGCCAGCTTCCATTTCCTCTGGGCACTAGAACACTAGCCCGTAAGAAGATATTAATGTTTAATAGCCCTTTCATGTATACGAGAAACAAGATATGATCTCAGAAATTCTGCTTCAGAATTAAAATTCCAACTTCATTTCTAATAGACATAGTGATTTGTATATGTAATAAAAATAATAAAAATTCACTATATGAATATTAAACAAAACATTGAAGAGTACGCTACATCTCCCAGGAGAATCACTGTACTCCTGTATGAAAGGACTCTCTTAAGGCACAAGGGAGCTAAGAGCACGGAGATGCACTGAAATGGAAGGAGTAGTGAAGGATGGATGGTGATTTTTGGCTTGTGACATTGCTCTTAGTTACTTAAAACTTGAGAAATGTGGGTAGAGAGAAGTGTATGTCAGAGAGAAATCGATCATTTCTTTCCAAAGGTGAAGGTACTATTCTTCTATTGACATTGACTGTAAAGAACTAAGTAGGTCATGGGTGAAGATGAAGGCAAATTAAACATAAGTTTGAGTAAGGTAATGCCATTTTTTATTAGCAAACATACATATTCAGCTAAGAAAGAAAAGCAAATACCTAGCATCCAAATGTATATATGATGGCACTTTTTAAAGTGCTAAAATTGTAGTATTTTAAATTAAGTATCTATCCACCAAGGATAATAAAGAGACTAAAATATTTTACAGTTGAGAAATAAGTAATTCTGCTCATATCGCCAAAGATGTCACTTTGTTTTTCCGTCTCAGGAGACGTATTCTGATCAGTTTATTGATTGTTCCAAGAAAATGGGAAACAAGGAGAAAAACTTCCTTCTTGTACATCTGTGTGTGTGCGTGCATGTGTGTGTGTGTGTGTGTGTGTGTGTGTATGTGTGTGTGTGTGTTACTAGAGATAGATTCCAGGGTTTTGTACTTGTTAGTGAAATACTCTAGCAGTAAACCATAATCCTCATGCCCTTTTTATTTTACATTGTAACAGGGTCTCACTAAATTGACCAGGCTGATCTTAAACTCATGATCCTCCTGCTTCAGCCTCCTGAGTAGCTGAGATTACCAGCAAGCAGTGCCATACTTGGCCTCCCCATGTCCATACAGCCTCCCAGATGATATGTGTCTATTAAGATATATTCTTCTATTTTTGTTCTTGTCTCTCTATTTTCTTCTCTGATCTTTTAGAAAATTTATTTTAAAGACGGTATGCTAATAATTGATGTGACGTTAGAAATGGCACACAATTAGAAGACCAAGATGACAGGCAATCAAGCATGGTTTTTGCATTACACACTGCTGTCCTTGATGTAGTTACATAGGTTTCTTGAAGGTAAACTGTAATATTGAAGCATATGTCTAATCTTATATCACTATATCTGTTAATCTGAGCAACAAATTTGATGATAAAAATAGATAATAGATCAGACATTGTTAATCAGCTTTTCTTGTTTGGAAATTTGTAACATATACATTGTTGTATGTTACTCTGTTTTTGTTTTTGTTTCTTATTTTTGTTTTAGCTTTTGGTATTACTCTTCAAAATAAAATAAAAACTAAATAAAAAATAAGATTTCTGTAGCTATAGAGACTTTTGAAATAAAACTAGTAGATGGACACAAAAAAGACATGTTCTTTTAGTCTACTCCATTCCAGTTTTTCCACTAAAACAAAATAATATTTTTTGCTGTAAACAATTTATTTAACTGAAATGGACTTATATTTGTTTCTGAAGTGACTTCCATTTACTTTGATATATATTTTCCCCATGGTGATTTATAGGATCTCCAAGCCAATATAAATATTCTATAAATATTTCAATATTTGGGTATACACTTGCACAATACCTCGGCAATACCTTTCAGCAAGAAAAACACTGAAGAGTAAAGACTTGGTACAGTTACTGGCTACAGGGAAAATCTGATGAAAATATTTCTGAGGTAAAAAGGCAACTCATACCTGTTCAACTAAGAAATCAAGGCATATTGAGCATGTTAAGCACTCAGAAGTTCATGATAGCTTCCTGAAACGTGTTCAAGAAAATGATCAGAGAAAGACACCAAAGAGCAGAGTATCAGGGTTCAGCTGAAACACCAGCCTGCCCCTCTCAGAGCACACTTTGTGAGGACCAATGGGAAGAAACCTCAATGTTGCAACCTTTTCTGTATAAATTCATGGCATAAACTGGGGATGTAGCTCTGCCATTCAGCACCAAACTGTCAGCTTAAGTGTTCTAGATCCTACGTAAAAATGAAAAAATTTTTCATAATTGAATTTTTATTTTAAATTCTGTATTTGGCAAATAATCTAGTATTTTCAAAATAAAGTGGCATTATTTGTAGTAGCCACAGAGTTTATTTCTAAGATGTTTCACCACCAGATTTTCTAGTCATATATATGGCTTCATAATCTACAACCAAATATCCCTGTTCTTCATGTAATCCTTACATATTTTAGCAAAGACTAATGTCATATATCTTAAATTTAGGAAACCTGATAAATACCTGATAGGAGAAAAAGTGGTATCAGTGAACAGAAAAATATTGGCCTACCAAAATGAAAAATTTATTTTTAGTGTTGAATGTATTGAAGTAAATGTCACAAAATTTGCTTGCGGGTTCTTTATACTGTATACATGTACTAAAGTGTCATACTATATGCCATAAATACATAAAATTACTACGTTTCAACTGAAAAGTTAATTTTCAAAAAAAAAATATCTATCTTCCCTTCTTTTCAGTAGTGTGTTTACTGGGGCATTCACTTATTCATTCCTTTGTTCTTCTTTTCAGCACTCAATGAAATTTTACCATACGCTTGTCAGCCCCTATATGAAGTGCTAATAGAGAAAGGGGTTTGTTTGAGTTTTTATGATTCTGTTGATTGCTATTGTTTCAGTTGAGTATTATTATTTTTGTTTTGCATAATCCTTCTCATTTAAGCAACAAAAAGAGTAGATCTTTTCTTGTTGATAAAGTCTATTTGAACCTTTGCTTGAGTTTGGTCAATAAATGTACCAGGATCCTCCCTTTAATACCTGGGATACAACACCAACATCATTCTTTGAAATAAAAAAGAAAGCATCAATGAGAGTGAACTTGAAAAAATAAGTATAAAACAAGTAAGTATAAAGATAAGTATAAAATAAGAGAATATATGGACTATCGGAAGGTAACTATTTCATTCCTTCTACACGTGTTTATCAACTTCTATGTAACCTGGGAATTGCAAGTCTAGGGAAAGCAGCAAAATAGAAACAAATTTAGTTCTTGTAGCTTTAGCATCTATAACAATACCTGAATACATTCCATTTCCTTGGAACTTTACTCATAATTTCATGCATGTCCGTAACAACCTAAAATCTGATGAAGTAAAGCAGATTTGTTGACATCACAACTGATAAACATCAGCTAGAATTGGGATCCAAAATAATGTTCCACCCATTTCGCTCTAATAGTTCCCGACTCAAGGGGTTGACTAGACAATTGGCTTAGGGAGTTTGGCTGATGCAGGCCTGTCCTTCAGTCCCACTGTCTGCTATCTTTGGACATTTGCTAGCAAAAAGGTCTTAATATCTGCTCAAAGCCAAATAGAGCAAGGTAACTTTTGGCTCTGTAATATATCACTAATAAAGATCTTAGTCGTCTCTAAAGACCTGCCCTGGAGTTTTAGAGATGTCCTCTGTTATGGCTTACATCTAGATCCCCTCTCCCCAAGCCTCATGCACTCATAGATGGGGTTTTGGGGGAGTACCTGGACAGTGGTGTGTGATACTGGAATTAAGGGTGTGTAGTACTGGATTAGTCCAATAACTAGTTTAGTATAGTTCTTGGTATGGCCAAGTGGATTTAGTGAAGACAGAAGCTCTGCCTTGGCTGTGGGTAGCAACCATCAGTAGGCTTGTAGCTTGAATGGAATCAAACAAAAAGTGAGGCTCGCTGCCTGCTACTTCCTGCCTCTCCTGCCAGAGGCTGTTTCTCCTCTATGATCCCCCTCTGCCATGCTATCACAAAGTGGGAGTCGAAATAAATCCTTCCTCCTTTAATATGTAGGTGTGTGATATTTTGTTCTAGAAACAACAAATACAAGGCCAGAGATATGGCTCAGTGGCACAGTATCTACCTGGCAAGTGCAAGGTCCTATGTTTATTTGCTGGAAGAAAAAAACAACCTAGTACATCCCCCTATCCAAGTTTTTGGACCAACATATATCCTACAGACATATATAAAATGCCTAATATCTACTGATCTTACCCCCTGTAGTTTACTGTTCATTAAACCATAAATGTGCCATAACTGTCAACCCACCAGGCCTGATACACTCCCCAATCTGGAACCTCTACTTCCATCATTCATTTGCCTGACTTCGGAAAACTGTTTAAATCTAGTTGTATTTTAGAGACAGATGATGTCTCTATTCAAAACCCTTCATAACCACGTTCTTTGCCTATCTGACCAAGACAGTTTACTTGAGTGGTACCTCTTCTCCAATTTCATCTTGTTTTGAAGCATACCAAGGTTGCTTTCATGCATGTCTCCAGGACTTCACTGAGAGTCTTAGAGGGCAAGAGCTATCTCATTTGCCTTCTTTTCCTAGGATCTCACCCTAGGTCTGGCACAGACTGCTTGCTAAATGTATATTTTATTGAGTGAATGAGTCCATGGGTCAATGAAGAAAGGAGCAAAATTTAATGCATAGGCCAGGTATGATGACTCCTGTCTGTAATCCTAGCACTCACAGGCTGAGACAGGAGGAATGCTATAAGTTTGAGAACAGAATAAGGTATATAATAAGCTTAAGGCCAACATGAAATACAAAGCAAGACCCCATCTCAAAGAAACATAAAAATCACAGTACATTGAACTCCACAGAGACAGTGGAGGGGCAAGTGAGAGAGGGATGGGCACTGGGTGACTCTGTCTCACTGAGGAAAACAAATAAGCACGGGCAAAGGAAATCTTATGAAGCCGAGAGGTAAGATACCAAAATATGCATTCTTTGTGCAAACTCGCCAAGAGGAGCACAAGAAGAAGCACCCAGACGCTTCCATTAACTTCTCAGAATTTTCTAAGAAGTGCTCCAAGAGGTGGAAGATCATGTCTGCCAAAGAAAAAGGAAAATTTGAAGACATGGCAATAGTGGGCAAGGCTCATTATGAAAGAGAAATGACAACCTATATTCCTCCTACGGAGAGAGAGAAAAGAAGTTCAAGGATCCCAATGCATCCAAGAGACCTCCTTCAGACTTCTTCTTGTTCTGTCCTGAGTATCACCCCAAAATCAAAGGAAAACATCCTGGCCTCTCCCTTGGTGATGTTGAAAAGAAACCTGGAGAAATGTGGACTAACACTGCAGCAGATGACAAGCAGCTATAGGAGAAGAAGGCTGCTAAGCTGAAGGAAAAGTATGAAAAGATATCGCTGTCTACTGGACTAATGGGAAGCCTGATGCAGAAAAAAAATGAGGGAATCACCAAGGCTGAAAAAAAAGCAAGAATAAAAGGAAGATGAGGCTGAAGAGAGGAAGAAGATGAAGATGAGGGAGGAGGATAAAGAAAAGGATGATGATGAATAAGTTGATTCTAGTGCAGTTTTTTTTTTTTCTTACCTATAAAGCATTTAACCCCTCTCTACACAACTCATTACTTTTGAAGAAAAAAAAAACAAAACTGAAATGTAAGGCTGTGTTAGATTTGTTTTTAAACTCTACTGTGCCTTTTTTTTTTTTTTTTTTGCATAGTTAACACACTTCTGAATGTGTCTTTAGATAGCCTTCTCCTCACAGTATTTTCAATAGCCACTAACCTTACCTGATACAGTAGAGGGGTTGTAAATTGTAAAATGGCTATTTAAAACAGGTTCTTGTGTGCGCACAGCAAAAATTAGTTATATATGGGGACGGTAGCTTTTCATCTTCAGTTGTCTCTGAAGTAGCTTATACGAAATAATTGACATTCTTTCAACTGAATGCCACTCTGTAATTACAAGAAAAATATTTAAACTGTCTTGTTGACATTCTGAATGCTTCTAAGTAAGTACATTTTTTACTAAGAAAAAACAAAACAAACAAAATAATGAATAACTGAATGAGCAAATGACTCAAGGAGTGACTAAGGAGTGGGCCCTCGAGTCAAGAGGATTTAGGAATGTGCACACGATAGCGATCTACTATGACAATGTGGGAAAGATGATTCTTCTGCAAGTGATTCTATCCTCTCCCATCTTTCTTTCAAATTACTTACTACTTTATTTATCATTTATCTTACTCTGGGGGTCCTATCTATTGAGAAGTATGGCAGTGAGGAAGGTACACAAGTTCTTACCTATGGATATAGGCCAGCCAAAAAAGTTTTCTCAGGCCAAAAAAGTTTTCTCAGGCCAAAAAGATGGCCCAAAATGCTTCATATCCTCTGTGAAACCAAGCTGATGATACACTAACTTAAATTATTAAAATATAGATATCATGACTTTAGATCAAAAGCAAGTAGAAATGTATTTATTTAGACTAAAGGTGATCTATTACAGATACACTGTCCCTCACTTACAATTCCAAAACTCAAACACTGAAAATCAAGTCTCACAATAACTCATTTGGAAACTTTTGTGTAGTCTTTATTGATTTCCCTTAGGGAAAATAGGCTTATGCTTAGCTGAAGAAATAATTCCACGTCCAGTTGAGTGTTCTACCCAGATTCTGCTGAGGGTCTTACTTAAATGGAAATACTGTATGAATGTTTTTTTTTTTTTTTTTTTTCTGAAACCCAAAGATGATTTCTGAAACACTCTCACACATAAGGATTCAGGATAAGGATCTGTAAACCTCTTATATCTCAAGAGAAAGAATCCCACAGATGAGTGAGTGCCTCCTATGAGCCAGCCGTATCACATCTCAGAAGACATAGGCATATGGGGTGATTTTCAGCTTAGCTTCCAAGTCACTGCCTTGGCGGGATACCAAGCACTTCACCACCTGTTCATTCTAAAATGACAATAGCTGTATTCTAAGATTGCTTTGCATTTGCGTTGCTTCTTCACTCCCCAGATCAGGGCCTGGCAGAGAAGAGACAGTAGCATCACTCTTCTCAATGCACTTCTATGTGCTTTCTCTCATTTAATCCTTATTGCTGACACAAGAAAGTGAAGTACATACCAGGGAGTTTGTGACATGTTCCAAGATCCTAGAGAGTTCACAGACTCGTGCCAAGGTAGCACCATTGTGCCTACCTTCTATGTAGACTGGACCCAAATGTTAAAGATAAAAGTAAAAATGCTTTGTCAAGAGAAAGACCTACCAATAAGAGAAGCAGGGTAATAGAGGAAAATTGGGAAAGCAGAGTCTACTTGTTGGTGAGGCACACATGGTGCCAACACTCTGCTTAGGGAATGAAAAGCAGAGCTTGCTGAAAGAGCTTCGTAAACACCTGCCACAGGTGAACTTTTCCAAGGTGAGGTGCCACCTCCTCTGTGAGAACAAACTCTGAGCAAGCTGCTAACATCGCATGAAGTAACCTGACTCTCCTCACAGTGAGGGATGATTCAGCCTGGCTCCCATTCCTCTTCCATGGTGCCTTCTTGACTTCTGGAAGACAGGTGTTGGGTCAGAGTGGACTGAAGTGTGAGGGGAGGCTGGAACCAGTGTTCATTGCTTAGCAATGAACCAGGCCCCAGGACTTACCTCTGCCCATAGCTTTTCTTTTTTTTTAAAGAATTTTTTATTTTATTTTATTATTTTTTTCTTGTTTCAGAACCTTTGTTTGTTTATTCATTCATTTTTTTATGGCCGGCTCAGCCCGCCCTTGAGGGCAGGCCTGGCGCAGCATGTGGTGCCGGGGATCGAACCGTGGTTCCTGAAGCTGCCCAAGCTTCCCCAAGCAGGCGCTTTAGACCACTGAGCCATCCCGCCAGGCCCCCCCATAGCTTTTCACATCAGAGGAGGGTGCATTTCTCACACACTCAGTAGGTCTCTCCTTTCCAGTGGACACCTCACTCTGAGGCTTGCAAGCTTTTCAGAGTGTGTCCTGTGAACTCTAGTCCAGATTTCAGATTTCTTGGTGGCAGAACCAGAGAATCTAGACCAGGCCTCCACATCTTTTCTTTCTCCTGGTATGGCTTAGGTCATTGGAAGCATCCAAGACACGATCTCTGCTAAGAGGTCCATTGTTCTGTTTCATTACCACAGGATTCTAAGTTGTTATGGTAGGCTGAAGCCACACTAACTAACCTCAGGAAATGATCTCCAGAGAGCTGGTTAAGTGCAGAGTCTTAGGCCCTGCACAGACCGAGTAAATCAAGACTTCAGCATAGGACCAACCTTAGCATTTTTCTATGCACAGTCCTTTCTGGTTTCCCAGTTTTCTGAAGAAGACACAAGCCAGAAGGGCAGGGCCTGTGCTATTCCTCTCCATCAACCACTGATGTGTTGTGTGATTCAAGTACTTGACCTTCTCCCATCTTGCCTGAGAATCAGACCAATTTCCCCAAGACTTCTCATGCCACCTGGCTGGTGTGGAAACCCAATGAGGTCATGTTTGTGAATGTGATTTTGGATTGCAAAAGTAGCACAGCTTTACAGAGTCTTTAGAGGCTATTATTTAAAATTTTATAACTCCAAGTAAATGTGGCTCATTATTACTGTTAGTAGTAATAATTAGTGTATTAAACCACACCAGAGAAGAGAATGTTCTCCCACTGGCTTCTTTAGCAGAAGCTACTGTGTAAGCATTCCTTGAGAAAAATAAAAATAAAAAAACCACCAAAGCTGTAATGTTCTGACACATCAGTGTGCACAACTTTCTTTTCAGTTTTCAAAAAAGAAGTTCAAAAGATGGCACCTGGAATATTAAATTAGGATCTGCTCCTGATAAAAGGACTTTAATGCATGATAATGTTCTTTCAAAGTATCTTTTTATGAGGAGGGGTGGAAGCTCAGCTGTAGTCCCAGTGATGATTCCAGTGGAAAATGAATGCCAAACTCAGGCTAGAAATCAAGGCCAGTGTCTGAGAAGCACTCACATGGAGGAGACTTTCCCCATCTTCCAGGTGAGGGAGACCTATTGCGACCATGGTGTCACCAGGAGCCCCTGGCACCCACTGCAACGCTGTAGACCCAAGATGGGCTGTTGTCTACTCAGATAATGGTATTTCTCCTGAATCTCAGTCAGGGCAAGCCTGCCATCACTAGAAATTCATAACTATGGGTTTAGCATTTATTTCTCATATTCTAAGCATGGAAGAGTTAATGCATTGGGTTTCTGGAACAAAATACAGTATTGGAAAGCATCTAGTCCAGCATCTCTTACTTCCTGCATATTCTCCCACTTCTCCTCATTACCTCCCTTGTAACCAGTCAGTTTATGACATGCAAAAAGAGCCCATCTTAGAGCAAGGTGTTTTTCATAGAAGATCCAGGTACTCTCAAGTTGTGCACAGGTCAGGAGGGTGATGCTCTGGCACAGGGTACCATTTTGCCTCATAGCATTAAGCGCAAAATGTAGGGCGAACAGAAGGAGATGCTTAAATAGCCAAGGCAGGCAGGGATCTTCAGGGAAGAAATACATAACACCAAGGAGAAGGAAAAATAAGCTTTGAGAGAGTTGCATTGGAGTCAAGTCTTAGGTCTGCCTATTGGGCTTGCTGTGTAGGATCCCAGTGACCTCAGTAGTAACATGAGGTAAAGCTCATGCCATCATGCTGTTGCAAAGAGTCTGACACAATGCTTCATGCCTCAGCAACACCCAGATAACACCCAGATAGGAATGCCTGAAGCACACACCCTGTATTCATGCAGATTTGGAAGGCATATGACTGCAGATTGACTCTTACACAGCCTGCACAGGCTTGTTCCGGTCATTTCATAGCCCTGCAGTCATACGGGCCCTCACTGTTTTGGATTATGAGCCTTAGGTACTCAGTTTAGCCGTATGACCATTAGGAACAAAATTCAAAATATACTAATAGCAATGCCACTTTGAGTTATATCCCCCTTAATTGCTACAAATTTGTATTTAGAAGAAAATGTCTTTTGCTTCTCTTGACCTAACCAATATGGTGACTGGGCAGCTCTTTACATGTTATGCTTGAGTCTTACAGTATCTGAGGAGCTCGTGAAAATTTTTAATGAGCATGTGCATGTTTTCCACCAAGCTTCCCTTGGGCAGTTTTGAGTGAATCATTTAAAAAAATTTTAGATTTAATTCAAAATAAAGGACATAACAAGAGCTTTTTAAAATTCTAAATATCTATTGCTGGCGAATGTGTGAAGAAGTAAGCAACTTTGTGGACATCTAGTAGGAGCAGGCTTGATATAACTTCTCTGTAGAACAGTTTAGAAATGCATGTCAAAAACCTTATTAATGAATGATTCTGCTCAAAACTTAGTCTAGTGAAACTACTTGTAAAAATTTACCCTGGTAATCATGAATGTGCATAAATAATTACCTTTAAGTACATATGTTGCATAAGCCTTTGTAATAGCAAAACTTTGGAAACAACCTATTGTTGTACAATAATTATAAAGTCTCATTAAATACATTATGGTACAATCAAAATGGAATTTTACTTGTAGCTGGTTGCATTATCTTGTAGAGGAATATGTAACATCATAAGACATGGCTAGAATACATTCGTGGAGTTAAAAACATAGTGCAGAATGCATTTTTCACAGCCTGATCTAATTTACTCAATTTTTAGAAAAATGTTTAAAAATGAACTAGACATAGCTAATCCAAATTGTTAGCAGAGTATTGTTCAACTTGTGGGACTGCTAGCGATTTCTATGCACACATTCTCAACCTTTTCCAAATTTTCTGTAATCAATGCATAGTAGAAGAATAAAAAGAAAAACAAAATGTAAAGGGTAAAGCTTAAAATCAGTGGGCTTCAATTCAAATGGTATTCACTCTTTAGCAGTTTGTATCAGAATAAACTATTTATTCTGAGCCTCAGTTTTTTCCATTAATTAGAAATGATACCTAACCTAGTAAAGTTGGAAGAGTTCCATTAGATAATGTATGTCCAGTGCCACCCACACAACAGAAACTCAATAGCTATGTGCTCCACTCTCTTCATCCTCCATAAACTCAGTAACAAGAGAAGACTTTTACAAGTGTATTTAGTACAGGATCTACACAGATCAGACTCAGTGATTCTCCTGCTTTCAGCTTCCCAAGAGTTGGGATCACAGGTGTGCGTCACGATGCCCAGCCTCAGTCTCCATCTCAGGGAGCTCTGGGGGCAGGGCACTAGTACAAAATTATCCAAGACAGTTTTTGTGCAGAAAGAATTTGAGAGTAGCTTAGGTAAAAAGTTGTGGCTTGGGAGTCACTGATAGGTCATAAAATGTCAGCTTGGATAGCACTCATTTGAAAGCTTGGCTGGAGCAAACTGCCTCCTTCAAAGCCAGTGTGCAGGGGTGGTAATAGGTGGGTACTCGCTGTTAGCAGGAGGTTCCAGTTCTTTGCCATGTGAACCTCTCCAGAGAACTGTATGAGCGCTCTTATAATATTGTGGTTGGCTTTCCCACAGAGTTAAGGGGAAAGGAAGCAAGTTGCCAATAGTTTACTGGGAGTCATCCAAAGACAATGTTTCTGTATCTCTTACTCAACACACTGTCAATTCTAATAACAAACAATATGGAAGGAGAGTAACAAAGATATTTAGATGTGGAAGGAACCAATGAAACCATTGAAGTAGAATTGACTATACATTTATCACATGCTAAGCATAAATATAAGCAAATAACACTAATGAGCTCCCACACTTTTATTTTTCACAACTATCTACAAGGAAGTTACTTTTATTGCATACATTTTAAAATGAAAGAAATGAACTCAAAGAGATAGGTACACTGAGTTACTTAGGTAAGAATTGATGCCACTGTCTCAAGTTTAGGAAGGGAATTTTGGGTCACTTCCTTAGCTATAAAATTGATGTTGACTTAATGTCTTCAAAAATCTACAGATTCATAAGGTTTAGAGAATCAAACCACATAAAAGTTAGGACCATGTTAAAGTTCCCATGGGATTTTCTTTGTCCGAAATGGCCATCAGAGAACCTTCTCTCACCTTTGGAGTGAATTTACTTCTAATCATCTCTATGAAAATTTCTGATGCATTTATGTGAACACAGCTTATGAATCATCCTATTACTGTATTTATCAGTCTATATTATAAGTTTGTGTTTTCTCATCATAGTCCTTTGTGACTGTCAGGGGAGTAAAGTCCAATAATATTCTCATGTTTTAATCCTCAAAGCTTGGCAAAGCATGTGGCCTACGATAAGATGAGTGAGTATGTAAATATAGTTTGCTTCCCTAATATCTTTCCTCAGGCTAATTTTCAAAACTTCTCAAAAGTTGCCTAAATTGTATTTAATTTATTAAATTGATAGTTATGGTCTTAAGTAGGATAATAATCTTATCAAAATAGAAATGTTAAGCAAATGATGGCTTCTCAGAAAATTCGGCAATGAAATCTTCTCCATGGAAGTTACTCTATAAGTAACCCTCACCCTGAGAAATGAGCACCTGCCCCTGGCTCTGTCCTGGTAAGTTAATGAGAAATGATATTTAAATACTACACTCATCATAGTATCCTCAAGCACAGCTTCTCCGAGTACTGATCATGTGTATCATCTGCCTCCAGCCTTTCTAGTTGCTTTGATAAGAGAAGGCTTAGAGAAGCTCTTTGGGAGGTCACAAAACTGACATGCAGCAAGAAGTCGGCATTAATTTACCTTACCTTTTCTAACCACAGAGCTCTGCAGGGCTCAGAAATGCTCACGGGCTTGCCAGGAGAACTGGACAGACTCAGTAATGCAATGGGAAAGCTGTGAAGACTCAGTGTAACATTCTTTTAAAGAGTGGAAAAGGCCTCCAGACTTTCTAAAATAAAGTACATGTGGAGCATAAATGAATATGGAATTAGTACCAACACACGGGGATGGGCCATCAGGAGACGAGAGGTCATATCCTGAATGTGACACCTCTATGGGATAAAAAATGTTGTGGCCAGGGGACAAAAGATGTGATCTTCCTCATGGGCTTTCCTTATGTCACAAACTGGGTTTCCTCATTGTAAAATGAAGAAAGGAGATTGCCTTGCCCCTTCCTCCTATAGTATTCTGACAGTGACAATATGCAAATGTGGAGTCAGGATTTACCTGTTATTTTTGAGGATGAAAGTTCAAAATATAAACTTTATAACAATATTTTTAGAAAATCATCCATGTGATCAGCATTTTACATTAGCAACATAAGAGGAGGCAACCTTCAATTCCTAGTGAAGGTTGGTCTTGTATGAAGTCAGCACTGCAATTCCAACAGTAGCCCTAACCCCTCTTGGCCCAGTTAGATCTGCATCTTTGTGTTCCGACGTGTTTGTTTGACTCAGCCCTATGTAACTCCCTTACTGTACCTTGGGCAGTGCCTGTCATAGCGTAGGTGCTTATTAGATAAATAGTGAGTTGCATTAGATTGAGCTGGTAGAAATCTGCTCGGAAAACATTGCATTTTAGATGGGTCCAAAGTGCCATTACAAACTTCCTCTGAATCATTTGGTCAATTTGATGGGAAATGATGGGGCAACACTCTCTCTCTCTCTCTCTCTTTTTTTTCCTCCAAATTTTCAGCATTAGAGTGTCTGATCAGCAAAAGAGAAAATAAAGCTAGAAACAATTCTCTTAGACTATGAGATCTGTGAGTTTTTTAATACTCAATGTTGGATACTCTGGCATACTCAGTCAGACCAATATTGAATTTTACATTTAGAATCATACTTATGATGCCTAATGTTTGGGCAGCCACACACATGGGCACTCAACTAAACTGCAGAAGTCTACTTGACAGTACTAACAGGGACATAGGCAGCAAAGCCTTAGGTCAATGAAGAACTTTCTTAGCATCCCTCCATGTGAATATATTGAGCCAGCCGCCTCCTCTGTCCCTGCTCTTTCTCTTGTTCCTCTTGTGGCACAGAGAGGAGGACCAGATGGATAGACCACTTGATAACCTTATCAGCAATGATGCCAACATGTAGAATAATTACTTTTTTCTGTGTAGAATGAACCTTACTCGGCCATTGGTCCTGAACATGACAGCTGTGTTAGAACTAGGTAAACAGTACTGGTTGTAGTCAGTGTAGGACCTTGAGCAAAAGCGATACCATAACCCTATCAGTTCAGAACACCCTCTTTGTCACAAAATATGACCTAGGAATTTTAGCCTTGCTGAGCAATGGTTTCAAACATTTAATAAAGGCATGGTGCTCCTTTTCAAATAAAATCAACATAATCCCAATATATAAAACAGCAGACATGGTTGAATCTAGAATAGGAAACATATGGGCCTAACACTCTATCATTTCTGCTAGAGGCAGCCTTTGTGCATTTCGCTAGAAACATTAGTACCTGGCCAAGGAATCAATCCTACTCTAAAATTATCTATTTCCTTAGGGAAATTGCCTTTTGACCATTATCATAAAATTTGGTGGGGTAAACAAATCAATCTTGATACCAACGGTGGAAAAAAATTCATACTTATAAGTAGATTATATGTTTTCTACTCAGATATTGAAAGGATGGGTTGTATTAACTTTTTTTAAAAAAATCGTTGTTAAAGCACCTAGGAATATTTTCTGTTGACCGAGAGTTTAGAGTTCTAAGGGGGACAGGACAAGGCCAGCATGGTTGAGGCCTCCTTACTGGACAGGAACACCTTGGCATCCCGCCATCCCTCTGCCTAACATTCAGCAGGAGAATAGTGTGGAAAGTAATCCAGCACAGTGTTGACAGAATTGATTTCCCTCTATTTTCAAGTGTTCATTTATTCCTTTGGCTAAGAAATTAGAAGGCTCTGGCTAAATCAGACACACTTTGAGATTTCCCCTGAAACATAGTTTTTCTGGGGAAATAAAGCTAATGAAAGAAAAGGTTAACTACATTTGATTTCCTCAAAGCCTATTGCCTGATTTTATGTGAGTTGTATAATTTTTTTAAGACTTTAAGCTACCCTGGTTGAGTAACATATTTTTCAGAGGACAGAGTACTTCAATAAATAGTAATAAGTAGCTGCTCTTTATTAATTTTTTCTGTAGTCCTTGTCATGTTAGGTGAATTAAATGTCATCTCTCAGTTTTACTGAGAAAAGAAACAAGGCAGAACAAAAAAAGTGACTTTCCCATAGGTGATAGACTTTGATTTTGAATTCAGACTTTGAGATCACTGTTCCAACTTTGCTACACCAGGTTGCTTTGCAAATCTCTGTCCTTCCTGGGCATGATGACACATTATAAAATCACCCTGAGAAGTGTGGATTTGGACATAGTCAAATTACATTTTCTTCACACAAGAAGCTGAAGAAGTATGTTCATCTTGGTGCTCAGATTTGGCAGCTGGTGAGGAGAAAACTGGCAAGAATAAGTGAGGAGTCACAGGAGCAGCAGTTGGCATATGCACATTTTAGTTTTAGGCAGGTGCTGGAAACAGTGTTCGACAGGAAAGAAATGAGAATTAGAGACAGCAGTAAAAAGAGGACTGCTGCAGTCCTAGACAAATGATGAGTGACGTGATCATACAGAGGACTCTGGCTCGTGGAGACAGGCACCCAAGACGGGTAGCAGCAGCAAGCAAAAGAGGAAATTTGCTCAGTTTTGGGGCTTCCACTCACCACTGGTCCTGCCCATATTCCTAAAGCCCTGTCACCATTACCATCACTATCACCTGAGTCTATACCTGGTGAGTCCCTGGTATCCATGAGACTGTCCCACTTCCCACCCTTAGCCAGTGTGCTGTGACACAGAGTTCACATCTGGGACTGCAGATTCTGCGGCTCATATCTCCTCAGCTAGATAGGTTTGGAGTTTTGGAGGTGTTATGTTTTGTTATGACCCAAAGTCTTGCTACACTGTTCCTGGATTTCACATCAGTATATAGCCTAGGCTGGCCTTGAATTCCAGATTCTGCTGCCTCAACTTCCATACCACTGAGACCATTGCTGATCTACCAAACCAGACTTAGATTTTTGTTTTGATTATAAATGTACAAATCTTCCCTCGCCCCTTATGTTGAGCCCATTTGTGCATTGGTGTGTGTGTGTGTGTGTGTGTGTGTGTGTGTGTGTGTGTGTGTGTGTGTGTGTGATTTTGAACCTTTTGGCTTTTGGGACAGAATCTCACTTTGTACTTCAAGCTGGTCTTGAACTCAGTGATGTTCCTCCTGAGTGCTGGGCTTATAGTCTGTCCCTCCCTAAAGGCTCTTCCAGTAGTATTTTGTCTTCCCTGGGAGACTGCTCCAAGGCAGAGCTCTTGCCTAGCATGTAAAGGGCTCTCCTCTAGGCTTGAACCTATCACAGTGAATTAAGGAGAGAATAAAGTGATATTTTCTTTCAGTACCAAGGACTCAAAGCACAAGTGATGTAAGACAGAGATAACAACAACCACAGCCCTATTTTTTGTTGTTTTGTTTTGACATGGGGCCTCCTAACAGCGGGGCTGACTAACTCTCCACCCTTGTCAGTCCACCATGGGTTGCAGTAGAGGCTTATACCACCTCATCCAGCTGGTTTCTTTCCTTTCTCTCTTTCCCTGCCTCCATCCTTTGCTTTCTCCCTCCCTGTATCCCTCCTACTTCCCCCCCCTTTCTTTCTATAGCACTGAATTACATCACCAGCCCTGTAAAATGACACCTTGCTGAGTCATTAATTTACCCAATATGAGCTTCATTGGAATGTGTGATTCTCCTGCTTCAGCCCCCCAGAGTGATGGTACTACATGTATCCACAGAACTCTATTTTCATGCAACTTATATATTCATTTTGTATTTCCTAAATGATAGTTCAAGATGGGGATGGGATTTTATCCAGGGCCCTTGCCTCTTGCTGGCTTGACACTCAGTTAAGTCCCCAGCGACATAAGAATTGAAAACAAAGCCAGGTCTGGTGGGGCACACCTGTAATCCCAGCACTAGAGAAGCTGAAATGGTAGAAGCACTGTGCCTTTGAGGCCACCTCGAAGTTTACAGTAAGTTCAAGGCCAGATTGCACTATCTATCAAGACTTTGTCTCAAAACAATAAATAAATAAATAAATAAATAAATAAATAAATAAATAAATAAATAAATTTAAAAATGAGACTTAAGGGGCCTGACAGGATGGCTCAGTGGTCTGAAGCGCCTGCTTAGGAAAGCTTAGACGGCTGCAAGGACCGCGGTTCCATCCTGGCACCACATGCTGCGTCAGCCCTGCCCTCAGGGCAGGTTGAGCTGGCCATAAAAATAAATAAATAAACAAACAAAAGTTCTGAAATGAGGAAAAATAAATAAATAAATACATAAATACTAAATAAATTAAAATGAGACTTAAAAACCTTCTAAGGGCTAAGGAGATAGCATTGTGGTCTAAGTTTCATCCTGGCAAGTGCAAGAACCTATGTTTGATTTCTAGTATGGCATACTGTGCCAGCCCACAGTTCCAAGTGCACTGTGCCAGCCACCAAAACCTGGAGTGGTGGCAGACACCTGCAATCCCAGCACTGGGGAAGCTGAAATGAGGATCACTATGAGTCTGAGTTGCATATGGGATCCTGTACCAAATACATGAATAAATTATTTTTAAAATTCTATATACCTATTTATGCTTACCCATGTCTGAAATGTCACCTACTTAGGAGACTAAAGCAGGAAAATTATAAAGTCTATACTGGCTTAGACAACAGTGAGATCCTGTGTCGAAATAAAAAATAAGGGAGCTCCTGCTGGTTAGCTCAGATGTTTAAAGCACTTGCTTGGACAAACTCAATCAGGCGCAGGGGACCGCAGTTCAATCTCCAGCTCTACATGCTGCACCAGACCTGCCCTGAAGGCAGCCTGAGCCAGCCAAAATGAATGAATGAATGAGTAAATGAATGAATAAATAAATTTACAAAAGACAGAATTGTCCTCAATGTGCTCTAACCTAGTTGCCAGTGTAATCAATGAAATGGTTCATAGCAGCATTAGGTAACAAGTGCTTTGGCCAGGTCTATAGAGGTGCAGCTTGAAACTCAAGCTGAGGAACAACTCATAGGCCAGGTCTGTGGTGGGTTGCAAGCGGTGGCCAACTTGTTCCACCCAGCTGAACTGACCTAGTATGGTGCTAGGTGTGGGAGGCCCACTTGGTGGCTGCTGCCAACAGCATAAAGGCAAAACTAGAGAAGCTGTTGGTATACTATTAGGAAGGCCTTAGGTGCTGTCGGAAGCTGCTGGTTCTCTTAAGCTATTCTGCTGGAAGACCTTGTGCTGGATTTCCTGGGGAACTTAGTTGATCCCATTGGAGGAGGAGCTCAAGACTTCGTTGTCACTGAGGATAGCTATGGTCACTTCGGGGCGTGCTCTGGTCCTCACCTTGAGCATTGCTTCCTGACTCTGAGAGGGGAAGACAGTAAACTGCTCAGCATCCTGGAGAAGCTTGGCACATGGCCTTTCCTAATGGGAACTGGATTTTCTTCATCAGTGGAGAAGCTTGGGACTTCACTGTTGCTTATGATGGCTGTGGTACTTCTCAGGGGAGCTCTGGTTCTTGAGCATTTCTTCCTGGCTCCAGTTCGGATCCCCTAGCCCACTTAGCACAGATCCTTCATCCCACTGGATTAGACTTCCTAATTCTTTGGTCTTTAGTGTGTAGACATATTTCCTGTACTCTTTGCATATAATTCTTGGGTGACTCACAATAAAACATTCTTACAAAATGTGTCCTGTACTGTACTGTATTGTTGCAAAAGCTCTAACCAGGATGAGCTCTAAGAGGAGCTGGCTAAGTTACAGGAAGAAAGATGTGGCTTGATGTGTTTTGGGTGGCCTCAGTGGCCCACTCCTGAGATAGGGATGGAGACAGGAGGCCAGACAGGGCCCAGGTCACAGGATTTCCATCCTAGAATTTCCAGGATATTTTAGAGGCATCTGGGGAACATTATCTTCTGTAATTTTCCAGAGGTGAGCATATGAGGGCCAGAATAGACAAATAGCTCATGCAAAAATCTCCCTTCCCAGTTCTCTCTTAAATTTGAGGCCCACTCTCCTGTAATATCAACATGAACAGGTTGGAGGTACAGAATCTCAAGTCCCCCCACACTGCTTAGAATCTGACATGGAAAAAGTCTCGAGGTTGTACCTAGATGCTCTAGTCTGAGAAACACTGCTCTGAAGGGTGCACTTGCTGAACCCCTGCCTTCTGACAAACATCTGCAGATGTACGGGAGCACATGTATGGGAGGAGAGGATGTGTGGCCTCACTTAGGGGTGGCACTGGGGATGCCCGCTCTGCCCCCACCCACCAAATAATTATCAGCGCCCAGGCAGGTGGAGCCGAGTCCCCCAGATTGCCCTGCTTGTGGTACAATACACGTGTGATTAATCACTGTTTCCAGAGGCACCTCATCAATCATCACCTCAAAGTACCCAGAGAAAGGGGTCATGGTCCAGGAGCACTGAGCACTGAGAAGCTCAGAGGCTCCTGGTCAGCGATAAGAAGGGTGCAGGAGTTGGGACCAAGGCGATCTTGACTAAGGAGCATTAGGCATTCACCCCGGCTGCTCTGATTGGTAATTAAGTGACTCATCTACTGGCCGACAGTCCTGAATGTTCCCCCAGGCATCTGTTAGTTCTTCGAAAACCACTACTGACAAAATGAGGTTTGCCCTTGGTACACAGATAATGAGACCGCGCTTGACAGGTGTGGCGCGATTAGAAAATTTCTACATGAAGCTCATTCTGCTAGCCACTCCACAGTAAACAGACTCATTAGAACTTGCAGGTCCCTGGAGGCAAAGCATGTTTGACATTATTAATTGGCTTTTCTGTATAAGGAGTCAAATAGATGAAAAGGTTTATCAAGCTGAAATAATTAATTTTGCCTGAATTCGCTGACAGTTCATTTCTCCTGTAAAAGACCATTTTAAGGTCCCCCTTTTTTTTTTTTTTTTCAAATTTCAAAGTTCAAAAGACATAATAGTGGCAAAAGTGAAGCTTTTTAGTAAATTATAATTAAAGGGAATTTAATTAACTTAGACCTGGGGAAGGGGAAAAAAAGAATTGCTATCTGTGTCTATACAGAGGTCTAGATGGTTGAACATATCATGACTTAATAATGCATTAATTTTAATCTAATCAAAGTATAATAAAAGAGGTAATTATATGTTTAAAAATTACCAGGGTCCAATAGTGGGATTTTTAAACACTTACTACTTAGCCAGATTCTAGTTAGTGAAGTTATAATTGTTGTTCTCGGATTCTGCTTACTTACACATGAGGAATTACTGGCAAGAGGTTAATTGAATGGATCATTGTAAGAAACCATGTTGAAGCTATGATGAACTACAAAGTTTCCATTCCCTGGTTGCAAAAGATATTTCTTCCCTTTTACTCTTATGCCTGTCTGTGTCTCTAAAAACAGCAAATTATTTCCGGGTTCTTTTGTAAGTGTTTCTGAACATTCCTACACCCACCCACTGTCATCCAAAGCCAACATCTACTTCACATGAAATTCTACAAGGTGCTCCCCCATCTTCCAAAGTCCCCACCACTTTGATCTCCAATATGGCATTCCACCATGTGGGCCTCCAACCTGAACAATTGGTGTTTACCATGAGTAGAAACTTGAAGACAAGAGCCATGCATGGCAATCATACAGTGGGACTTTGATTGCTACAGGGGCAATATTCCTGGCCATTTTTTTGATGAAAGATTGAGATTTCTTTAAAATGTCTTAAAGGACATAGCTGTTTTATAGCAAAGATAAGTCTTGCATCATAGGTCAATATATTAACTTTATGGTTCAGAGATGGCCTAGTATTTCCAAAATCTTTCTGGCCTTACCAAAATATAGTGGGTGGGGGGCAGGAGGAGAGAGGGGCACAGGAATTGTGGAGAATGGTTCTTCCACACCCAACAAAAAGCCTTGCTCCAGGCCCTTTGGGCTATTATCTCCTCCCATCACAAATTCAGCTCAAGTAATAGGAATATCACCCTGGTAACGATTGGCTTCCTGAAATCCTAATGGAAATATGTTTTCTGAACTAAAAATACTTGCTGGTGCCATCCAGTGAAATGGGCAGTAGAGCTGGGCTGAACTTGCTATTCTCCATCCTTATGTGGAACAAGAGCTTGATCCTTCGAAGCTTCAGTTCCTTACATTCTTTGAAAAGTGACCTAACTCAAGTAAAATCCAGTACAGAAAAATGTACACACTCATGGCATTATTTTGAAAACAGTCACTTCTGCTTTGCCAAAACATCCTTAGTTCCCCCCATTTGAGTGAAGCAGAGGCACACATGCGCATGCTCATAATCACTGTGTATGCAGGATTTCGATCCTCCAAATAACTCAGTGAGAGTATCCCCAAGTTAAAGACGACAAAACCGAGGCTCGCAAATAACAAGTTTATTGAGGTCACACATTTCGCAGCAAAGCTCGTCTGCCTGACCTCAAAGCCAATGTAATTTCCACTAGAGAAAGAGTAATACAAAAAGTAACAGATATCAAATTCCCAAACCATAAATACTTGTAACATTTACCAGAGAGTTAACATTTGGGGGAAGAAATGTCATAGCCCAAAAAGCAAATATCTGCTTCCTTGCACAGAGCAATACTCCAAAAGATGTATTAAAAAAAAAAAAAAATCCTGTGAAACTTGAAACCTTCCAGCTCTGTACTCACAAATTTACCGTTCGTCATATTTCCCACTCCTGCTTCCTTATATTAGTTCCTTAATTAACTATATATTAATGTCCAGGGGCCATCATGATTAAATAAAAGTTAAAGCATGGTTAGAATGGGAAAGGGAGGGGGTTGCTTGTGCCAGGATTCAGGCCTAGAGCTGTCATCACTCACCAGCCAGTTTTCTTCTGAAGTCAATACGTTGTTCCATTTCAAGCACGCTTAAAGAAAACACAAATTGATTTATTTGCAACTCTGAACTACTTATCAAATGGCAGTGATCGCTGTATGCCAAAACATGGGCCGAAAATATGCATTGCAATGCTTAGTCATTCTGTTGGTGGAACTAATAGGGTTCCTCTCTTTCTCTGTCTTGCTACAGTTCTGTGAGACACAGCCACCCAGGAGGGGTTTGTGCAAGTGTGGTCAGTTCTGAAGATTTCAGAGAAAGCCTCCCCGACCCAGCACCCCGCTTTTATTCATTAACCCACCAGGGGCCAAGACTAATTAGATCAGCCTGCTCATTCTGAGCTGATAATTGATTTAAATAGGTTGCTCATTTAAAATAGAAGAAAAGCCTGCTAAACATTTGGTGCTTGGATCTTTTTTTTTTTTTTTTTTTTTTTTTCTTCTTCTTCTTCTTCTTCCCCTGCAACTTTCAATTGCTTGTGCAATGTAGCATAAAATGTAGAGGTCTCCCTTTTCTTTTCTCTCCCTCTTTTTAAAGGGGCCATAAAATTAATTACAATAAGTAGGCAATGGGCAGGGGCAGGGGGTTAACTGATGGCTCTAATGAGCAGCCGAGCCTGGGGAAGGCTGGCCACTCATGCTGTTTTCTGGCTGTAAGGGCCCGTGGCTTCTAAGAGAAGTGCAGCTCCAGAGCCTGCAACTGTCCTTCATACTGATTCTATCTTCATGGCAACCCGTCACTTTGCTAAGTTTCTAACAAAAGATGCCTTCTTTTCCAGTGGTGAGGACATTTTGGGATTGTCTTCTTACCATTAAGAACAGACTTTCAAGAGGCCATTCCATAGTATAGCCCCACATCATCTTGATTTTTAATATATTTGAGGGGGTGGGAAAGTTAAGGGAAGATTCTGGCCCCACTCTGCATGCTGACGACCTCTCTGTTTTCAAAGGGGCTTTCATGACCCTTCCTGCATCAGATTGATTTATTCCAAGTGTGGATCAAAAGTTTAGACTGGCTTCTCTTTGGAAACTAAATGGTCCTGCTAGTTTATACTGTTTGGCTGACTGTATCCCTTTGACACAATGAAAAGGGCTTTTGTCTGCAGCCTGGAGGGTAAGAGGTGGAAGAAACACTTGTAATTTGCTCTGTAAAACCTTTCTTGCAGTGTTTCCTGACACCAAGAGAAGGAAGCATGGGGCCTGGTGAGAGGAGCTGTGCATTGTTCCCAGAGCTTTAAAAGCAAGTAAAATTAGTAGAAATAGGAAAAGCACCCCTGAAGTGCACACACTATATTTCTGAAGTTCTGAAGTTCATCAGTTCCAACTTTGAAGTAGTGCAATCAACATGGGAAAAATACAGTGCTTGGAGTCAAAATAACCTATGTTTATGCCACATTCAGTCCCTTCCTAGCATGTCACGTTCTCTCTCTCTCTCTCTCTCTCTCTCTCTCTCTCTCAAATTTGATATCTTTTCCCTACAATACGGAAACACTAAAATCTTTTTGGAAGTGGATCATAAGAGATAGAGATCATGCAACAGTCTGGCATAGAATCTAGGTCTGATTAGCACTCAAGAAATTCATGGAGTATTTACCCTTCTGCAGTCATAGGCTCTAAATCTGCAGATTCATTCAGCTGAGAAACAAAACAGCTGCAGCTGAATTGGGCATGCAAAGACTTCTTCTTGTTGCTGTTGCCTAAATAATACAGTATAATAACTGCTTACACAGAATTTACATTGTGTTAGATGTTAACTACAAGTCAATCAGAGATAATTTAAAGTATATTGGAAGATGTACATAAATCCTATCTGAATAGTATGTAACTTTACATAAGTGTCTTGGGCACCTATCAATTTTGTTAGCCTTAGGGACCCTGGAACCAATTTTCTGGTGGTACTAAGACTAACCATATAATACAAAATATGGCTCCCTAGCAACCAAGAAAGGTCACCCATCCTGGTGTGGGCATCTGTCTGAGGCAGGCAGTTCAGAAGATCGTCAGTGCATTGCACCAGTGACCCAGTTCAAGGATCCAAACCTGTGCAATTCCCCATAGGCCCCATCTCAGAAGGGCCTACCATTGCTGCGTTAGAATCCTCAGCTTTTGGACAAGTGCCCCAACATTTTCATTGTGTTCCAGGTTCCATAAACTATGCTGTCCCTCCTAAATAAACATCCCTTCACCCGAGTTGTAGGAATCATTCTTGACAAAGTAGTGAGATGCTTAGATGGACTCATAACTGTTGGTGGCTCAGTGCTTTTATACATAAAGCACAATCTTCCTGCCTTCAGTAAATCAGAGCCAGAGATGTGGCCTTTCCAGGTCCCGTGGGCTCAAGGCCTGTGAAAAGCTATTCAAGAGCACATGCTAGTGGCCAAAGTTCAGAACCGCACTTCCGTGGTCCCATTTGTGGGCTCCCTGAAAGCCTGCCTTCCCTGTAGATGTTGGAGGCCCCACGTAGGAGATGACTAGGAGCACAGAGCATCCCATTGTTAATTCTCAGTTCATGCAGCAGACCATTTTCACCACTAATGACATAGGAATTCGGTCCCAGGTAATCTTCTCCAAAGCAACCAGTTGTGAAAAACATTGAAAAAAACTGCCAATTTCACTTCCTGACGATAAAGACACTGAAGGTAAATAAGATGAATATTTATAGGAAACCTGATTGCCTAAATGAGTTCCTAAGGTATGAATAATTGAATGTGCATATGCTAATTAATTGGGAAAAGCCAGTAGTAACCCCTTTTTATTTACATTAGCCTCATTTTATTTCATTTCTTAGAACTATTACAGTTTACGATTATTTCCTATGCTTCAGTAAAGTTGAATGTCATTGAGAGAATTTTTAATAGAGATCATGATTCTTAATTTCAGTGGATGCACGAGCCAAGTAGAGTGTGTAGTGATGGTTCTGAGAAGACAGTTGCTCAGTTTGGCCTAATAATACAAGTCACCATTCCTTGGTGCCTACTACCACTCATCTTTCATATCTCGCTCCTCCACTTAATCCTCACCAGCCTTATGTGCTAGGAAACCCAAAATGATCTTCCTTTTTCAGATGAGGAGACTGACAACAGTTAAGTGAGTTCTTTATGGTCACAGGCCTGTAAGCACTAAAGCATAGATTCAATACTGTCCTGATTATACATTGTTTTTCCAGAAAGAAAATCTGGTCTTTTACCTCAACTGTCATGGCTCAACAATAGTCATTTTTCTTCACATCTTCTAAACATGGTCCCCTAGAATTTCAAAAGGCGGGTGACAATCATTCTTAAAGAGCCACCCAACTCAAAACCTAGTCAAAACATCCATCTTTTAAATTTTCGAGCCAGCAAGATGGCTCAGCAGTCTAAAGTGCCTACTTAGGCAAGCTTAGGAAAGCGCAGGGACTGTGGTTCGATCCCCAGCTCCACATACTGCACCAGCTCCCCTTCCAGGGTGGGCTGAGCTGACCATAATAGAAAAATAAATAAATAAATAAATAAATAAATAAATATGAAATGAAAGCTTACGTCTATTTAAATTAAACAAATAAATAAATAAATAATTTATCTGTGCTTCATGAAATACATTTTTTTTTTAATTTTTAGAGAAGTTTTTTAAGTTTCCCAAAGAAATGCAAAGAAAGAAGAGAAAGGTCTCACATGCTTCCTATCCCCACTATTCCCTACTGTTGATATCTTGTAATATTGTGAAACGTTATCATTAGTGATCTAGAACTTTATTATTAACTAAAGTTCATGATTTAATTCTATTTTCACTCTATGTTGTACAGTTCTATGGGGAGGGTTGTTGTTTTTTGCTTATTTATTATACTACTGGTATTGAACCAGGACCTTCTCATTGAGCTATATTTGTAGACCTTTTAAATCTTTTGTTTTGAAATAGGGCCTTTCTAAATTGCCCAAGCTCAGCTTGAACTTGGGATCTTCATTCCTCAGACTCCCAAGTGCTGGAATTACAGGTGTACAACACCATAACAGGCTCTATGACTTTTGACAAATGTGAAATATGGCCAAATACCATTATTATATCATACATAATACAATATGATGTCTTCTATAATTGGAATAGTACATGATACAATCATTCAAAATTGATTTCTTTTACTTAACAATATGAATTTACAGAACTTCCTGCTCCAGCCCAGACCCAAATTGCACCGCTGGGAGATGAGCCTGCGCACCCACAGCGGGTAAGCTCCCTGCGCCCCT